>JAODLC010000015.1:2754448-2772207 GCA_026781145.1 Hippopotamyrus pictus
CAGACACCAGAACTAGAGAAACTCAAATGAAACACTAGGGAGCAAAATACAAAAACAGAGGAGGTGGGATTCAAACACAGGACAGAAGGATTCACAGACAACTGGCTGCTCAACATGTTGAGCCATGAGGCCAGCAGAAAACAGGGGGAAAACAAAGACTAACATGAAGGACGGGATGACCAGCAACGCCTGCTGGTCAAACGGGGAAGGGACACAGAGTGGGACCACAGGGGCTGACCCTGACACATAAAGTATCGCCCTTCCAGCAACTCCCCAGGTATCACATCAGGCATTTAATTCAATTTATTAAAGTTTTTTTATTAAGTTATTTTTAGGCATTGCTCCTTTCCAACAGAGCTTTCCCAAAGTGCCTTAAAATTCAGCAAGAAAAGAGTCATGGATTGAAATGAAAGAGACAAAACCTGCTTAAGTAGGAAGAGGGCAGAACATTCCGGAGGCCAGCAGGCTGGCTAAACCTCTCTGCGCATGGTAATGTTTTAGAATTCGAAAAGTGAACTGAAATTTGTGGTTTCTGGAGAGAATTGTAGTTTTCTGTTCTGTCTGGAATTACAACAGCCAGTGGTGGTCAGCAGGCCAGCGAGCCGAGGTTACATAGGTGATGCTCATCCTGGGTGCAGATATCACCCAGGCTCAGAGGAGAAGAAGTCGATTTAACGGGATGGTATTCATGCTGAGTCATGCCGAGCTGTATGTAAGGCAAGCTAGAACAAAGGAGACTGCAATCTGCAATAAATACCAGGTCTTCGGTGCAGATTAAAATGTTGAAAACACTGGCTGCCAGACTATTCCATAAGCTAGAAGCTCAGCTGCCGGTTTTACAACCGGCTCGTTTTTGAGAAGGGCCGCATCTCGCGACGTGTGAGCCAGCGACAGCGTAACGTGGATCAGCACACATTAATCGGCTCGGTTAGAGGAGCAAAGCTTTGACCTTTCAACAGCTCATTAGTGAGTAAAAGTAATTTCGAGGTCTGGGCTAAACTTAACAAGCTGGTGAATAGATATCAGAGCAGGTATAATGCGCTTATATTCCCTGAATCTGCAATGCATTCTTGTGGCAGCATTTTTAAATATATTCAAGGCAGAGTGTCTTTTGTACTTTTTGAAAATCGAGCATCGCAGTCATGCAGTTTGCAAAAGACAAATGTATGTGCACATTTATTCCCCTGTACCTTAAACAGTAAGAAATCAATCTATATATTTCTGAGCTGTAAGACGAATATCTCAAAAAAGTTACATGACTATTAAAGAGCAAGGCTCTGTTAAAAAATTACGCATAATTTTTGCACTGATTCAGCAAAACAAAAGTTAAAACTCAGTAAGTTAAGAGCTGACAACAAGGCATTCTTATCAGTGCCATTAGCTCCAAGTAAAAGAACTTCATTTTATCAGTGCGCAGAGACAGACGTTTCTCTTTTCCATTTTTTACTTCCATTGAAATAGTTTGATAAGGACATAGGGTCATCAGGTCTGTGTGAAAGGTACATTTGTAGTTCATTAGCATATGGATAAAAATTGCTTTTATACTTTCAAGGAATCTTTCCAAAGAGTTCATAGGGATAAAACAATATTGGTCCTAACACTGATCCCTGAGGAACTACATATTGAGGCCAATGACAATAGCTACGCAGTTTATTACTAGATAAGTTGGGGTCTGCCGTCACTGATAAGAAATCAGTAAGTATTTAGCAATGAAGTGGACTGGTTGATACTAAATGGATGTTGCTGATCTGTTTTTGCACAGTCTACTGTAATCGCGGCTTCTAGGGATTTAACTTTTTCTGTTAGAAATAGTTGTCACTGTACCTGATTTGTTGGCAACATTGTAAATTTAGCAGATGTTTTAAAAGAAAGAGGACCATTGATCATGTTCTCCTCTGTAAGCTGTATGGAAGAAGGACACTGACCAGCACACAGATTATCCAAACCCTACGATAATATCATTCCATGCAAACTGTAAGACTTGGGGTTCTGTTGTTCTTCAGTTTGAGTCGCTCTAATTTGTAAGAGTAAATAGGTCAGAAACGACAACACTGGCTTCCTGAAAATTAAGATTATGGTCTTGCTGAGGTCTCCAGACTAAGGCTATGTGTCATGAACGGTCCGCGCCCGGAGCACAGATAAATGAGCAGGAAGCCAGGATACGGGGAACACGGGGTTTAATTGCACGAAAGGCAGGCAACGCACACAGACCATACACTTGACGTTACAATGACCGGACTGGGGAAACGAAGGGAAACGCGGACTAAATACAATGAACTAATGACAATAACTAGAAACAGCTGTAAAACACGGGGAATCCACGCAGGGTTAACGAGGGGGCGTGGCACACAGGAGGAGCGGACGATCGGGGCGTGACACTATGAATATGAGAAATTCAGATATCAGAGATCTGTGCCTCTAACAAGAGACTTTGCTATATCTTTAGTGCTTCTTTAAAGATGGATGTTAGGCCCCCATAAGCAACAAGCTTTCTGTGAGACACAAAGCCATTAGGTGAATCTCCAGCTAGAACTTTGATATCTCTGTCTCTACGCCAGGTTTTTGCGAGTAGAGTTCAGAGAAGGGACATTTAATAATGTGATTCACCATTCACAATAGCCCATGAGGTGACTTTGAATTTGATTTTAATGGCATAATTGACATCAAATTATTACCACAAAGGCGCCTAGTGGAACGGTTGAATTTCACCCTAGGTCTGGGTATATTTGCTATTTTCTGGCAGAGTTTGGCTATTTTTGATTCTGGGTGATTGTGGATTTATGGGATGCGGTGTAGCAGAGATCCTATGAGCAGCAATTGAAATGAACTTGAGGGGGAGAAAGTCCTCAGTCTGCAATTGAAGATTGTGGGTCTGGGACCTGGGAGGTGCCAAGAGCAGCCAGACCAGCAATTTGTTATATTATAATCCTTTGCCGTTAGAATGGGAAGCATCCTTCGTATTACAGGCAGTCTGTTCTGAAAAATCACCCCAGTTGTTAACAAAGGCTGTGCATTAGGAGATTCTTTACGCCTCGAACCAGCTGGGCGTTTTCTTTCACCTCTGACCCGGACCAGGATACGTGGTTAGAAGATGGAGGCATGGACACCATCTTTCAGCATTTGCAGGTACCGACGCGAAGGTCCTGGTTTACACATTGTAAGGACTGTATCAGGATGGACGAGCCAAGGAGAAATTTGTAGCTGGCAAAGAAATCCGATCAAGCATCGATGTCGCCAAGCTGTCCCCCCCCAGGGGAAGCGTTTCGATGGATTGTGGCAGTCGGGGAATCTCGAGTCGCCGGAGATGAGCACATCGCCCTCGACAGACATGATGTTAAAAGCAGAAGCATTTATCTAGTCTCTTAGAGCGTGACTTGCTACTGGGTGCCAGAGTTGGCACTGAGATACAGACAGTCGCAGCCTGGAGGATGTGGAGCCCAAAACAGCAAGCAGCAAAGTCAATCTAACGTGGCGCTAATGCGTCTCTCTCGGTGAAGAGGAGTGCTCTAATTCGCCCTTCTTGGCGAGTCTGTATCAGTACTTACCTCAGGACGCACAAAACAGCACTGTGCTGTCGAAATATACAGTAGTATTATTTGGTTCTTTGGGGTAAGAACAATAAAACACAATAGTCTGAGGTAAGTGCTCTGTCGGCGGCACACAGGCTGTTACCCTCTGTTCTCTTGGAATTTCTGATATTCTTCCTTTTACGCTTCCTGACCACTTGCATGTAAATCTCCTTATTGATCCTCTTGCGCCATTCTGAACTTAGTTCCATTCCATCCCAGAAAGGAACCATAGGAGTCTGCTCTTCATGGGCTAAATTACTCCAAAAGAGTGATATGAGAGAGAACACCAAAATGGATATTATATGTACTGTTTCGGTGCTCTAGATGGAAAACTGAAGGGTTCCACAGTCCCATGTTTTTCAACTGAACAAACCCTCACTTTATGTCACATCTCTCCTTAAGACCTTTTCACTATTTATTGAAGCAAATTTTCCTCTGAGAATATAATTCATGTTGACATATGCAGTATACGTTCAGACTGTGATGAGCGTGAAACCCAGATGGAAGAAATGAAAGCGGTTTTTAAAATTCAGAGCATTTTCAGTGGGACACGTATTAATCAACTTTTCAACGTTTTCAAATGTTTTCAAAGTCGCTGGCATAGCATGCAGGATGTCACCCACTGCTGGACGGACACCTCCACCAGCCTGCAGTCTATCAATCGGATATCCGTGCAGTAGATCTGCTGAAAAGATCATGACATTTTCTGTGAACAGCATCCATCGCAGGAACGTGTAAGATCACAAGCTGCATGTCTGATCCCCTACAGTAGCTGTTAGCTAAATAAACACACCTAACTGTGTTGAAAGGTGCCACATTGCACAGTATGTGTGTCACATGACTCCGAGGGGGCAATGTCAATGCCCAGAAAGGCAGGAGAATCGTTTGGGTGGCAGACTTCATGCAAAGTCATGAAGCAGAGGAAAAGTGCCATTAGTAGCTGGTAATGGGAGAGGGCTGGAGGCTTGTAACATCCGCTAATAGAATTCAGTGCCGTATGGAAATACAGCCGCAAAAAAACTAAAAAAATTAAATTGGACGCTCTCATCACATTGTGGCAGCTGACCCGGCAAAATTCGATTGAAATAACATTCCAAACAGTGATAACAAAAATGTAATGTTTGGGAAGATCTAGCAAAAGCAGCGTGATGTATGGAATACATGCTAGGAGAGAGGGGGCTGCCTTTGTTTTTGTATGATTTGTATATTGCTTTCTGGATACGCTTGTTTCAGGCAGTAGAGGAACATTCCGAATGGAATGCCAGCCCATCACAGGACATACACGCGCGTACACACACACACACACGTACACTGACACACACATACATGCCAGCACACACACACACGTACACTCACACACACACGTACACTCACACACGCATACACTCACACACACATTCAATCACAGACAAAGGGCAATTTCGAAGTACCAATTCATCTAACTGTTTATCTCCTAGAAACATACATAAGGCACTTATTTCCTGCAGACTTACTGCACACCTGACATTGTCGCACCAACGGAGAAGCAGCCTTTGATAATATCACAATATTTCAACACCAGACTGATATTACCGAACTGAATGACCATTGAAGATGGTGGCATTTTATTGGTTCCTAATCTTGAGGGGACAATCAGATATTTACAGCACATTTTTAGGGCAACATTAATTGAAAATGACGCATAATTGTACACAGGTATGTATAATTTATCGATTCATTTCCATTCAAATGACTACACAGGTTTTTCCTTCCTCCTTAAAACAGAACTGTCTAAACCAGGTGTTTTGACTCTAATACCCTCTGTGTCTGAAAAGAGAAAAAGGACATAAAAAAGTAATTTAACAAAAAAAAAAGTCAAGTCACTGAATAGGGAGTGCTCCAGCACTGACAAGCCGAGAGAGAAAGTGAACGGGAGAGAGGAGCCCGCTGAGGTCTACGCCGGCCACACCTGCTTCATGGCCTCAGGGTGGCCGTTAGCCAGCACGCCGTTAGCCAGTACGCCGTTAGCCGCTACGCGCTACACTGCAGCCTACGGAGAGACATTCAAAAGGTCTGACTCCTGAATGGCTGTCCTTCTTATCCTCTACTCCTTGTCTGAAAAAGCATCGAGCTTCACTATTCCAGACCTCTCCTCTGGCAGTCTCCCGCTGCTGTCCACAATGTAAAAGGTTAATAGGGTAATGCATGACGGTCAAGCCAACAGCAGAACCAACGTTGTTCCAAAGACTCAACTCCTGTCACTGACGTAGTGAACCTTCTGACCAAGACTGAGTCAGTGGTGCAATTTGAGGTGCTGATTTGATGTCTGCTAGTTAGACAAACAGGCCTGTTGTCACTCCACTGCTCTACAGCGTTGAAAAATGAGTTAAAGACTATTATAAATAAACACTCTTTCTCACTTATGACTCACTATCTTGACCATTATCTTTTTTTCTCATCTGCTCTCAGCAATAAAATATCTCATTATTTTTGCAATATAATTCTGGGTTTTGAGGTTAAAATGCCCCAACCAGTCATCGCAATGAATTCTGGGCTAAGAAGCAGAGCAGAATAACCATTTCTTGCATTGCACTGTGAGATATTCACAGCAGTGAAACAAACACAGAGATGATTAAACTGCAGCATTTTCTCATCTCCAGAGTTAAAGAACACAACTTCGCTCTTGTTGGATATATTGAACGTTTCGCATGCAACACACATAAACTCATACATGTTAGTGACATATTTTACCTTATAATAACATTGTGTTACTCAGTCATTGAAAACTGTACGTCAGTCATCGCCCCAACATAAAAACCGACTGCTTTCTTGTACACATGCGAGTAACTCATCTGCAGAAATGACTGTGACCTTGACCCTTTGCACTGTCCTGCATCTACCTGCAGTCAGCTTGATCCACCCTCCATGTCTATCAGTCCTTAGCTGTAGACGAATGCTAACAAAGAACGAGGCCACAGCAAAATCAGCCGGGGAGGCGGGGGGTTCACTATCGGTGGGTTGGGCGCATTGATGGGTGAGGTAACGCGAGCACTAATGGGTATTCGTCATGTTGCCGGTAGATTAACGGACTGATGGCGGGTTGGAAAATGGCAGGAACGAAGGCTAAAAGGAAGAAATATTCAGCATTATAGAAATATCTGGGGAATATAACAGACAGAAAAAATAATCCCACAGTCAAATCAAATCTTAGAATCTAAAAACGTCATTCATAAGTGGGTAATTTTCATTGTTTACCTTAAAAAACATTTCAGTGTTTGCGCAAGGTCACGCTGTTAGTATACCAGGGACCCAAGGAGGTACCAGAGGTGAATAACAGTGCTGCAGTTCGGTAACCTAAATAATATGTCCTCTTTCGTGTTGTTACCATGAGAAACAGAGATAAATTTCTTAGTTAATCATGCAAAAAAAAGGTGCACATTTAATGATGAAGAAAGGTTTAATCCTCTTTAATGCAGCCTAATCCTTCTTTTTTTATTTGAGATTTCTTTGAAGTTTAACCACAAAACAGTCCTTCTATAAAAACCAAAGCCTGCAGCATTAAAATACAGACACTGTGGTCTCGCTAAGAGACTAGCGTCCCAAAAATATGAATAGAATTTGCATAGTAACGGGGAAATTTTAAGGAATATGTATGCTGAGGGGATGGGACAACAAATTATTTTTAAAAAATAGAGGATAGTATCATGTAGTATACAGACGATAAAGATGCATACAGCTATACACAGTTTTTATTCATTACTGAGAAACACAGCATTCTGGCTTATATTTGTGGGTGCAGGTGAATTTTTTTGTAAACGGTTGTTAATTTCACAGGTTTCAAACTGACCTTTTCACAGGCATTTGAAAATGGCCACCTCGTGTCACTTCTAACCATGCGTGGGATTTTTCTCTTTGCGGACAGTAGATGGCAGTAATACCCTTTTGTATGCTTCACTGTGAGAGTATACCACATTTTCAGCAGTGTAACGGAATTGCATTTAAATATGTCACTAAACATTCCTAGCTAAATATTAGTTTTGCGCGATCCCAGTTTTCAACAGTTGATTGCTAAGTCAGAATTTTATCTCTAATTATGGCAAACCATTGAAATGCCTGAAATGATTTAGAATTGTTATTAAAAGAATGTATCTGCAAATTCAGGGACAGAAAGGGGTCAGACTGAAGACAATTCATCAATGTTTGCCTGCGTATCAAAGAGATGTCACCATGGCAACATGTGACAATACAGTCGTATTTGCATTAATAATGAAAAAGACAAGCATGGCTAAAAAGCTTATTTTAACAGGTGTGATCTTAAAAATAAATTTTAAAAAACTACTCTTGGGCAACGTGGGAATATAATTCAACCCATCTGTTAACTGTTCATGTCCCCCCCCTTGATCTCATGTTTTACCGTAAGAAACAGGTGACTGGGACAGGACCTGAGCTCCTGGCAGATTGAAGCTGTTTCTGAGGCCTTTGGGGGGAGAGAGAGAGACAGAGATGCTTGGTGCCTATGGCTGGCCTGTGTAGTCATGCAGGCCTTGAGAAGCACTGGCAGCGATCCTGAACGTGCATCCACAGCAAGGTGGACTGCGGCTCGCCAGACTTACTCCGCCCAGGAGAATGTGCGCAGGGATAGCCCTATCCAGACTTACCCCGCCCAGGAGAATGTGCGCAGGGATAGCCCTATCCAGACTTACCCCGCCCAGGAGAATGTGCGCAGGGATAGCCCTATTCAAACAGAGGGATTACAATGGCCTGTTTGCGACTGCAGGTCCACAGAGCCATTAGCCCCGAGCCACAGAGAGGCTCTGTGATCTTCTTAGCCGGTGAACCAGCCTATCCTACTTTTATTTTTATTTTACGGCTTTTCAGTCATTTCTAATAAATTTTTAGAATCCCTTTTGGTCTAAAGTGGCGACTGTTAATTTCAGGTATACATTTACACTTACTCTGGGGGTCAGAATGACCAGCACCCAGCGGGCCAGTGGGAAAGTACCTCATTAGCTGCAAGAACCTCTAGAGATGTTTTGCCAGATGGACCCACTTGTCTATACAGAATTAAATGGTCCATGAAGAGCAGGTTCTGTAGGTTTTTGGTCTAGTACTTTTAGGGAAAAAAAATTATATGTGTGTGTATATATAAACACACACACACAGTATATATACACACACACGTGCGTGCATTTGTGCAAACACATAAACACAGACACACACACACACTTTTTTAACATTAATGTATTACCTTAACTAGTTTTAAGGTACGATATTTCACAATATTTTGTCTATACTCTCTCACAGAATCATAAAACTTATCCTAATCCTAAGATTGCCACCCGCCCTTCAGATGTTTATTTGGCTCAGTGTGACTTGCGGGATGTGAGTCAGGACCCGGCCAGGACCTGCACGCGGAATTCAGAGACACCGGATTCCGCTAACCTCATGTTTCTGGCCTGCGGGAGGAAACCAGATCAGCCCGGGACAGCCCACACAGACACGGGGGACAGCACGCAAGCCCCCACACACGCAGAGTGGGGCTGTGGAGGTGTGAGGCCACGGTGGTGACTATCGAGCCACCATGTCACCCGATACTTTATATTCATATCATATATTTCCCTGCATTAGAAGAATAAGATAAATGGATTATGTCCCAATATAGCACCTGAACGAAAAGTGCTTAACTGTGCAGCAGTCAGGGAGTCTGTTTTCAGTTTCGTTCTGCTTGTTTTCCCGGCAGACGGTGGAGCCTCATATATCGATCTGCCCGGTTACAGATTTGCCTCAGAAGGTCTGTCTGAGACAGCCGCCCACCCCCCCCCCAGGGCTGGGGCAGCGCTCCACGATGCGCGTAACTGTCGCCGCGCTTTATCCGTATCCCTAACTCCCCGCCGAGGACGGCGTGATGGGATTAGCGCGGGATCATCCGGAAACGGGCCGCCCAAAAAGCGGCTGCGCAGACGGCTCCGACACGCGGCCGCCCCGGGCTGCGCAGACGGTGCAGGGGGGGCGCTGAGCGCCGGGGGTGGGGGGATCTCTGCTGGGTCCGCACGGCTGCTGCAGTCAGCGAGTGTGTGCGTGACGTTTTAATGTTATAATTAAAACCATAATACAATCATGGTACTTTATTCATCTCCAAGGGGAAATCGTCTTTCCCCATGATAGAGACACACAGAAACACAGACAGGTTAGAGATAGCTGGGGGGGGGGGGGGACTGCAGCAGCCCCTGGGGTCCAGGAGCCCAGTTGTAGTATCTGTCTGTCAGATACAAACCGGCGACCTTGTGATCACGGGATCTGAACAGCCCCCAACAACAACAGCACTGTTGCCTCACACCTCTGGGATCTGCGTTCCAGTCTCTGCCCAGGTGCCGTGTGTTCGGAGTTTACATGTTCTCTCCATGCCGTTGTGGGGTTTCCTCCGGGTGATCCGGTTGTTTCCCCCACAGTCCGAAAACATGCTGAGGCTGACTGGAGTTACAGTATCATAGGTGTGCATGTGTGAGTGACCGGTGTGTCAGTGACCGGTGTGTGACCGGTGTGTGAGTGTGCCCTGCGATTGGCTGGCACCCCGTCCTGGGTTGTTCCCTGCCTTGCGCCCGTAGCCACCAGGATTGGCCCAGGATTCGCAAAGCATAAGGCCAAGAAAATCCAGCTAGGGATAGCAGCCTGCTGCAGGAGCCACAGTCAAACACAACCAGCAATTTAAAGGTACAGCACCTAACCACTCATTCTGGGAGGACGCCCATGTGAACAGCATGTATACATCACATAAAAGCATGTCGTGTTACTTTTTTTTACGATATTAAAATCTAGTAAGAACAGCTTAAGATATTTTTCTTTAATTCTCCGTTATTTGTTAGACAGAGGTGACCACCCTCCATATATGAATTTATACTGTTGACATTCATTGCTACATATCAACAGGCATAAATCAGTTATCCATCCCTTTGACTCCTCCTCCTCGACCCCGACCCCGACTGGACTTGCATGATGAACAGGAAGCTACAGAGGGAAGCGGGATGATTCATTCTGGCGATATAAGATCGGGGTGAAGCGAAGCCACAATCCGTCATTGTGATTTTTAATGCTCGGGGCAAGCGGCTTGGCAGAAGTCCGTAAGGGATTTACAGTCCCTTCCGTCAAGTCAAGGTCACGCGGAAACCTTCCTGGTGGGCCGATTTACATCCCATGATGCGGCAGAAATCACATGTCCGGTTGTGTGCCCTCAACATCGACGTTCAATCTAGTTTCAGCAAGATTCTGTAGTAAAGTCATGTAGGAGGTTTAGAATTTATGTGACTTTTTCCTCCTGGTCCCCAAGAACCCCTGAAATCATACGTACTGTGCCTGTTATTACCCAGGCGCCATGATTTTTTAATTCCTGCCCGCAGCTTCCGCATTTTAAACCAAAGGAGGCAAGAACCTGCCAAAGGAGAAAGAAATAAAGAGGAAAAGACACCTAATGGGACCTTTTGGACATTACAGCATTAAGTAAATGAAATGCGGCCTGAAAAGGCCGTCATCAAGCCCACCTTGTGGTTTACAATTACAGATTGATTCACGGCGACCGGTTTTAATACGATCTGAGGGAAGCGCAGGGACTCATCGGGATGAGAGCACGTCTCCTTAAATCTGCCTGTCACAGGGGAGTCCACTTCCCAAAATCAGCTACAATTAAACGTACTACAGGCGAATATAATTACGACCGGATGAGAGAGCTAGCACTCGAACAGGAAGTTATAAATAAAATCCAATTGTCGATGAATATTTATCGCAGCGGAAAACAGGGCTGCTGGTGAAAATTATAATGTAAGTTTTATGATGCAGAAATGAGGCAAAAAAACATACAAGAGACAGAGGAGAGAGATTGCACTGGTTTGTCCCACAGTGGCAACCAAATATTACATGCATGGCAGGTCTTGTTCATGCTAAATTTGTGGAATATATTTTATGTTCCGGGATGCATTTGTTTTGTCAGAAATTATAAGCATGGCAATTGAGTGACTAGATCAAAATCTAATCTTAAATACTCTAGTCATAATATAAATATATGATGAAAATTCTTTACAATGAGTTGAAGCTGATAATTAATTATAAAGATGAATGCAATGTAATAATGTAAAGCAAAGACAATCTGAATGTAAATATAACCAATATGTTTGTTCTTGACCGACTTCATGATTAGCATTTACTTCATAAAGCTGGTGAGCACACAGGGTGTGATGTCACATAGAAATCAAGCATCGATCCCCTCTAGGGTTCCGGTGAATCTGGAACCTTTCCCAGGAATCTCCGCACAGAGGATGGGGTGCTAATCAAAGGAAGGGCACAGTCACATACCAAGGGCGTGTGCCAAATCACTGACGCATACGAGGAGGCCTGGGTGGAAACACAGCACGATACCGAGCCAATGGCAGGGATTCGAACCTCCTTCCTGCCGGTACTGGGTTACAGTGATACCCACAGTGTCACCCTTATTATACGTCACAGGAAGGGCATGCAAGCACAGAATAACAGCAAGCCAATGGCAGGGATTCGAACCTCCTTCCTGCCGGTACTGGGTTACAGTGCTACCCACAGTGTCACCCTTATTATACATCACAGGAAGGGCATGCAAGCACAGAATAACAGCAAGCCAATGGCAGGGATTCGAACCTCCATCCTGCAGGTACTAGGTTACAGTGTCACGCTCATTATACAGAAATAGACTTTTGAAAAAATACGTTCCGTAGTTTTTCACGGCGCCAGTAGGGGTGTTCTTTGCATCACAAAGATTGAGGGTTTCATATACGTGCCTGTTTCATCTTTGCCACTTTGTTTATTTGCGCACTGAGGACAGACCTTTTCATTTCGCTTTACAGCGTGTCCCAGCCTGCGCCTTCAAACCCATCGTCCCTCCGCTGTTCCTAGCTCCTCTTTTCCTAGCAAACTTCTACCAAGAAAGATGAATGTCACTTTCTGAATTCGCATTACGCTTTTCAGCACCCCCGCTGTTTTGTGGAGAGATGCTTCTCCTGAACTGTAAGTAAATAAATAGTTATAGTACTATATACAGGAAGCTCACAGCATAGGCTGTATGGAGAGCACTGTTCCTAACGGCACAGAGGGTGTTTCCGGGATATTCCACATATAGGTGGCGTAGCAGTTAGAGGACAGGAGTCCGGGGTTGATTTCCCTCCCCAGCACCGCCTGTGTGTAATATGATATGATTTTGGGTTGTTTTTTTCTGTTGCTATGGTTTCTTCCTGCAGTCCACAAAGGTGCAGCTAGACCTGGAATGTCTAGATTGGGGGCGGGGCCATCGGAGGACTGACCCCAGCTGAAGGCTGATTGGCCCCCAGATCGCCCCCATCTCCTGTCACTCAACTCAAAATACATTATTGCTTAATGATAAGGTTGGCCCCTCTGTATGATTTATGGCTCCTTTCATGTCCCCCACCTTAAAATTCTAGAATGGCCCCTAGTCTAGATTGCCCATAATGTGCATTTGTGTGTGTGTGTGTGTGTGTGTGAGAGAGTGATTGTGTGTGTGCACTCTGATGAACTGTCAGGATCCGAATCCACAATGCAGAGAGTGAGTCCACTGCTCAGTATCCTTTGTTTCTTGGAACTGGCTCGAGGGTCATGGTACGGGATAAACGATTATGTGATCGATACGACACAGCATACTCAACGTTACATCCCCTATGCAAAAATCTATTTAGGAAGAAAATAGCATATATTAAGGCAAGTAACTTATACTGTTTTTTTTATTAACCAGAGACCCAGATTTCCGTGTTTTTATGCATGCCTAAGTTGTACATAATGGAAATGTTCAGTGCTTTGATATCGCTAATATGCGATTTAGCTGCTGAAGCCATCAGCCCAAATTCAGTGCTCCATCTTTAGGATGTCAGGAATTGCTTAACTCTACCATCATTTAATCAAGACGTAATAAGCCACGTTATGCATTTACGATGAGTAATTAAGGTAACAAGATAATTTAATGGAGTTTGAAGTAATGCATTTTCATTGCTACTTTAGCATCAGGGAAATAAACAAAATAAATGTTTAGCATGAGTTTTTTATGCAACTGAAACAATGATTCGTGTCCCTATAAATATAAACTAAAAATTCATTAGATATATAATGAATATGCATAAATGAGTCACATTTCCTGGCATTCTTCTCGGTTGCGTATATATTTTGCATCGTTTGATTCGAACAGAAATCAACATCGCCGTTAATTAACCAGCAGAGGTGTGGAGTGTCATGTGATACTGTGAATCATTATCATGGATCCAAAATCGAAACACTGAACACTTTAAAATGAAAGGCAACATTTAGTTGTCTAATTATGAATACCATCACATCTGATAGCTTCCTGCATTCCCGACATTTCCAAAGAGAATCAATTGATGCTCGACTTTCACCGACGAGGACTTGAGATCCATGTGCTTGCACAGGATTTCACAGTATATTATTCTTCCAGTACAATTATTTTCCTTATTAAAATGACAGTGTTCCACTGGCAACTGAGCACGGAGCAACAGTTATCCGATTCCGCATGTTTTATAAATGTTCAGTATTTATTAGCGAGTGAATACTGAGCGAGCTGGGTGTGAGGTATTGCACAGAAGCAGCAAACGTTTTTGTGCGTGTGTGTGTCTGTGTGTGTGCGTGCACGCATGTGTGCAAGTGTGTAAGAGGTGGGGTGAATTGGAAGACGAGGGAACGAAATGTTGAGCTCATGGTGCATGAAATTAAAAATACCGCAAGATACCCTCTCTTTCTCTTTGGGCGGCGGGAGGGCCGTCAGATGTCATCATCTGCGATTTGTCCTTAACGACGTTTAAGAAACTCTATCATATGGCGGAGATCGCACACGTGGCTGCGGAAGCCCAACCATGAAGACCTACCTCAATCTTAAAGCCAAGACAGAAAAATAAAAATAAAGAGACGTCCTTTGTTGACATGCGAAGCAGAGACACTGACGGATATACAGTAGACAAGAGGCAGGCTTGTATGTCAGCGCGCTCAGTAGGAAACACCTGAGGGACAACAGATTTCACTGGTGATCTTCTTGGAGAGGACAGCAGAAATCTTAAGCGCCGCAACCTTTAAGGAACGTCGACATCAATAACGCTCCAGTGCCACTCTGAGCTTGCTGCTAGTGACAGATGAGGCTGTTATGGTATTTCAGCCATTGTTTTTGACACAAATATTTGTTCAGGAGCTTTTCAATTCTGTTATGGTTTAAAGGTTGACTGTAGGCTTAAGAGCTCTGCCTGCTGATATGAAATGTATTCTGGGTCCAACCTGTAGGCTCTGCCAGTGACTCCCGTCTTGTACTCGTTGCTGTTCAGCCTGATCTCCAGGTTGCCCCTTGGAGAGGCATCTGACCCTGATGCCTCGTGCGATTATGATTGTTGCATTATGAAATGCTTGCAGTACTTCGTCTGTCAACTTTCAAATACACATTTTTCTATCATAAATTATGCATTACAAAACACTAGGGCATATTCAAAATGTGAATTAATTACTTGTTATACACAACACATCAAATGAGAAATAATCATTTGTTATACACAAAACATCAAATATATTAAAATATGCAGGGATTTTATTGATATGCTTATTTTGCTTTTTCCCCTACTAATTTCCACTCGATTTAATACATCTAATTCTCAAGTAAATTAGTATTTCATTATTTATGTCATCATTTTCTATCTAGGGGCAAAATCAAAGAAGCAACATTATTGACAAATAAGACATTACAAATAATAAACATATTGACAAAGCATAGTTCACTGTTGTTGAACTGCTTCTTTCTATGTAATGTAATAATGTGACTGTATCTACACTGAGTCCATCTACACAGAACTGTGGTCATGAATGTATAAACAATATAGAAAATGCTGCTTAACTGGCATCTCGGCCCATCTGTGCCTCAGCCCAATGCTCCATGCTTGATAGGCTCCAGTCCCCGGACCCGGCCGGGACCCTGACCAGGATAGGCATGATGGGATAACTTCATAATTAACCACTAAGGCTACGGTCACATTACAAGACTCCAATTGTCCAATTCTGTTTTCTTTGCTTAGATCGGATTTTCCTATCTTGACGGTTCACATTCATTCGTCGACATTCATAATTACAAGCGACCTGTATCTATCTGTAATGTGAACGCATCTGTCCTCCGAAAAGGCACGCATGTTCACGCTGACATGTTTTTTCACGAGTCATCTGCGTCAGCAACAACAACAAACACGCCGACTGGTGACGACCACACTGAGCGCTTGCATATAGGCGAAAAAAAACCATATGCGTTCTGATCTGACTGCTCTCCCATTGCCACGAATGGGACACATATCTGATCTATGAACACACATTTAAGAGACTCAAATCTGATTTGAAAAGATCAGAACTGTGTGCCCACAAAGCCCTAAAAACATCAGATCTGAGTCACATTCAGGCAAAATATCAGATCTGAGTCACTTCAGCTTGGTAGTGTGAACATGGCATAATTTGCTTTCCCTATTGGAACTGTAGTCTACTAACCAGACCAGGTGTCTTAAAACATTTCCTGGCACTTAAAAGATACTAATGAGTTAGGAGAGTAAATAAATGTGTAGTATATCTATGTACAGGTGAGTTGTAGGACATAAATAAATGCAATCATATTTATGATTACACGTAACTATTAGCCAGTAAAAAATAATTAACCCCCCCCCCCCCCCCGCCACCTTCTCCTGTAAAGTTTGTAATTATTCCGCTCGGCAGTCTCTCCAAACCCCGACATGCCAGATTGGCGAGTCCGGGCCGCCAGACGGAGCCGTTGGCGCCATGGGTCCCCCGGTGGAGGCGAGGCAGGCTGCCGGTGGAGGGGGAGGGTCTCCGTGGAGCACAGGAGTGACATCATCGGCGCCCGAGATGGAACCCGGCTCCAGGTTACACTCACGGCACAGGGAACCCCGGGAGGAGCGAAGGAACGGCAATGGCTGCTTGCTAAACCCAAAACAACCCCCCCCCCCAGTGGATACTAACGCTCACGTACACCAACGTACGATGAGACTCTTGAGGTCAGCTGCAAGACGCACTCACCAAATGATGATCACCAACGACTTCTGTGAGTTGAACTACCATCTGCAGCAATAAAGCATGATTCGCCCGTTTGCTAAATTGCTAAAGATATATAAATCTTCTGCTGCTTAGCAATACCTACCACTACTTAAAATGATTTTAAATAAATAAACACTATGTTTCACTTTAACCAGATCAAGACACCATAAACTGCAGTCCCTCAGGAAGTCAAGCGAGGGCAAAAGCTGCAGAGGTCAGAAAACAAAGAGGAAGAGAAGAGAGGCCAACCAGAAAGACAGAAAAGACACTGTCGTCTGCGTTGGTGGTGTTTACGTCTTAGCATCAGGACCTATTAGGAAGAGCTAAGGTCAATTTTGAAAAGAGGAAATAAAAGGTAACACTTTACATTAAGTGCACCTTCATAATGCTTTTATACTGCATTCATAAAACGTTCAGTACATCTTCATAATGTAATCATTAAGTATTTATAAAACATTCATAAACATGTATGTATACCTTAACATCCTAACATCACTTAGCAGCTGTAATATACATTAATAATAAACATTATATAATAATAACAAACATTAGAATTGTATAATCATGTAGTGTTTGTTATTAATGTTTATTTAAGCTGTGAATGAATGTTTTATGAATGCATTATGAAGGTGTACTGAATGTTCTATGAATGCATAATGAATGC
Organism: Hippopotamyrus pictus; assembly: GCA_026781145.1. Taxonomy (NCBI): domain Eukaryota; kingdom Metazoa; phylum Chordata; class Actinopteri; order Osteoglossiformes; family Mormyridae; genus Hippopotamyrus; species Hippopotamyrus pictus. Next base: position 2,771,765 of record JAODLC010000015.1, read on the forward strand.
ATTATGAAGGTGCACTTAATGTTCTATGAATGCATAATGAATGCATTATGAAGCTGCACTTAATGTTCTATGAATGCATAATGAATGCATTATGAAGGTGCACTTAATGTAAAGCGTTACCAAATAAAGTTATGCAGAATTGCTGTAACGGGTGTTCCGGCATATTCTAGCATTTTTTTTCTTGAGCTTGCAACCCTTTATCACAGGCTGATGTAATTAATCATGACAGTCTCTGCAACATTAATTAATATAAAATAACAATTTATAAGTAACTTAGTGTAAATACTGTTGCATGCATATAGGAATATATTTAGCGCAGTGATTAGCACAGTTGCTCCAGGGTTGGATGCTCGAATCCTGCCTTCAGTGGGTGGGTGGGTGGGATTGGGGCATACATATATTACATCGCAGGTACCAAATGTCCGCACAGTGGGATAAAAACC
>JAODLC010000015.1:2772307-2802464 GCA_026781145.1 Hippopotamyrus pictus
GCGTGGGTGTGGACCTTGGGGCATACATATATTACATCGCAGGGACCAAATGTCCGCACAGTGTGATAAAAACCTATTATTTTGACATTGTGGGGACCATTTTTCACCCCCACCAAGGGAAATTCAATTTTTATTAAAATCTGTGACTGCAATCAAAAAAGTAAAAATGCCAAAAGTCTTGTATTTTGTTTGGTTACTTATGGAGAAGGTTAGGGCTGGGTAGGGGTTAAGGTCGCCATGTTGGGATTAGGGGTTTTCCCCATAGAAATGAATGGAGTGTCCTCAAAAAGAAAGGAATACATAAACTGTGTGTGTGTGTGTGTGTGTGTGTGGTTTGCATATTCTCCACACGTCGTAACCCAGAGACATGCAGTCAGGCTAATTGGAGTCTCTGAATTGTCCATAGAGTATGATTGTGATGGGGGTGTGTGCGCGTGCGGTCTGTGATGGGCCGGCATCCTGTGCAGACTGTATAGCTTAGTGCCATATGCTGCCTGGGACAGGCTCCAGAACCCCCCCAACCCCGCCCCCGCCACCCTGTTCAAGATAAGATGCTGGAAGATAGATGGATGTCTGCTGTGTGCATATTTTATCATCCCTTAGACCCTTAGAGTATAAATGCAGTGCACCGTCTCTAAACACTGCCCAGTCCACTGTACAGTTACTGCAGACTAGCTTCAGCCAGACAGTGACAGGACGTCAAAAAGGTTTATAGTGACCGCTTGTGAATATAATTAGCGGATATAGAAGGAATGTTAAGGTACCTATATGCGTGAATCTAGTAGATTTTTATTTGGAATGGAAAACTGTGACAGCAAATCAGGCCACCATGTTGTCTTCTCTCTTCCAGTAAGGAGGAAAAAGTTTTATTAATTAAGACTAAATGATGTTTCTTAGTAGGCGGCTACTGAAATACTACAGGTTACAAAATTTTGCAAATAGCTGGTGTAGCTTGCTGGCTAAAGCGTGCATAGCATTTCGTATTGAATAACAAATAAAAATAGGTACGACTGGAAAAATATGGTGGTGGCAAAAGAGAAAAAAACGGTTTGATGCTTTATTGGAAGGTAAAAATAAAGCCAAAATGATCCTAAATGGAAAAGGACCCTCCAGATATTGAGTTGACTGGACTGAACTTAGACCTGGACAAACACCCGGCCCAGTCAACCGAAATCAGACTGAAGACACTCGAAGGAACCGACAGGGTCCGTATCCTGCAAATCCACAAACATCTCGAAGGTGTTCTGTGTGGATGGAGGGAGAACCAGCATTCACCGTGCGGTGCATGACTAACCAACATGTAAAGTTAACACATACTAACCAATTCTAAGTCTCTAACCAATTCAGTCTAGGTCTCTATTTCTTATTCCTGCATATCTGCATACCTTTACTTACTAATTAATTGGCATAAATATATTAGAGATCTGTACAATTCACTTATAAAATAGTGTTTTGGTTCTACTGATCTGATAATATGCAGTACAGTATACATTATATGTACTCCTGTATGTATGATTGTTTATAATATACCATGCTGGTCCATAGCATGTCTGCAGTTATGATATGAGATCGATGGCATTGTCCCTACGTTACCTCAGCTAACCAATCTCTGTGAAGATTCCCAAAATCGGACACAGCAAGCTATCAGGGTGTCAGTTTTGTTTTTTAAGCCACTGATTAAATCTGCCCATAATTCCGTGTTTCGAAATGATCTGTCGCCCTATGTCATCTTCATCTGTCGCTCTGATTGGTTGCACTTGTGTTTGTTTATCTGTCGCTATCGATGATGTCATTCAGCTACTTCTACGGCCTCGTCTGTTTGGCCATGTGATTGTTCGAGGGCGGGGTGTGTGTGTGTGGGGGGGTGCGTTGTTAACTTTACTAACATACTTATGAAACGTCCCTTTTAGGATATTAATCATTAGAGGGTATTGGCCTGATTCTTTCCTAAATGCAATGTTTGATGTTTTCCTTTGAACCTGGAGGATATATTTACATAACTCTTCATGAAGTTTGTTTCGGGCATTTGTCCCATTTAACAAAATCTTTTTTTTAGAAAATGGACCTTGGATTTGCTGGCATTATAATGAAATCACTCAACCAATATATAAATATTTATTCGAATTTTAATAGGCAGTTTATTTTGAGCATTTCAGTAAATGTTCTATTTTTTCCCCCAAACTCATTTATCATACTGGTAATTCTAGATATGTATTACCGGTCAATCTAAATTACTTTCCCTGAGATAAAGGCCTTTCAAATACAGTCACTTTAAAAGTTTAAATCATTTTCACTGTCTAGGCCATATCTGGCATGTCAACTATCAAAGTTAATTCTAATTTTTGTATACCTCTTCAGTCACTATTAAAGCTTGATTGCAGGGCATTTCTGTAGGATTATATTCCATGTTCACCTCATTTTGGCAACTGTCATTTTGTAGATCTGTTCAGTGTAATTACTACCCTGATGTCCCATCTGTCAATGCAGCCGTGGTGACAGAATCCACATTGTGTGATAATATACAGTAGGGCTACAAGTGGCTACGCCTTGGCATTAACAAATTATAATAATAATAGTAATAATAACAACCAAGCAAAGAATGACTCGTGCTGTTTTGCTGTTAATTCCATACGCTGTTGTGGCCTTTTCAGTATTAAAGTAAAATACATCAGAGTCACGTACTTAAAAAATGAAAATGAAGGGAATAATAATTTTAGATAGTTCGGCAAAAGCACATTCCCTGCGACTGACCAGCTTGCCATCCCGTGTATACTTCCACCTCACGTCCCGTCTTTCCGGTAGGCTTACGGTAGGCTCCAGGATCACCTGAATAGGCGATTTGCAAGACGCAGAGACTGACAGACGCATCGACCGAACACAAAACAAACTCGACGCTATTCAGTAATAGGATCTATTGCATCTACAGATAATTGCATTTGCCGAACATTTTTTTTTTCTCTTCAGTGGTGCATGATGGGAAGAGAGTTTGTTTTTCAAAGGGTTCATTTTTATGTAAAACACAATGTTATGTGGAATAACCTCCACATAAACCTTAAAGTGGAGCTGACAACAAATCATTTAAATGTGGGTCTCCTTCCTCATGCAGCTAAATTAATTTATGATTAATTAACAACATACAGTAATTAAACCTATACAGAAGACTACTCAACCTACCTAATAGATTAAAATGACACAGTATTCAGTTTTTTTGCTTTAAATATCATGTGGGAATATGACCTTAAAGAGTCATAACAGCAGCTATTAACAGGAAGCACATATCACCATATCAACTGTGGAAAATAAGTGGCAAAATATTACTTTCAAAAAACACTTGAATAGCAGATGAAATGCCTTCACTGACTATAGTAACTGACTATAGTAAGAGATTCCCGTGTCGACAGGGAAAAATTTGCTCAACTTAGTGAAGCTGGATGCTTATCGGAAGTCACTTGTACAGGGAGACCCCCTCCATCAGTCTCTGCTCCAAAATCTCCCCAAGGCTCTGTTCTGAAGCAGAGGCAGAGCATGAATGTAAGGATAGAGTGGGCTTGCTGTCTGCAGAACAGCCAAGGCAGTGCCCTCACAAGATCTCTCTATATCTATATTTATATCTATATCGATCTATATCTGTATCTATATATCTGTCTATATCAGTGCCCTAACAAGATCTATCTATATCTATATTTATATCTATATCTATCTATATCTGTATCTATCTATCTATCTATCTATCTATCTATCTATCTATTTCTTTATTTTATTTTTCTTTTAATTTAGTCTTTGATACGTCTCTGATATGCTCACCTTTGGCCGTGCAAGAACATTTGAAGATCAAGTTTGTTTTTGTGTCTCTGCATTTCCTTCACAAAGCGTGATATGCATCAAAAAGCATCTTGCGCAAGGGTGTGGGTATGGTTTCAACAACAATGGTAGGGACCAAGTCAGCCCTAGACCCCCCCGGACCACCGGCATGGGCTCCGTCACGCCTGAATCTGCTCCCCCGTCTAACAAACTTCACTTTGGATTTCCACCACATCCTATGTGTTATAACCTGCATAATGGAAAATAGTAGCCAAAGCTCAAACCCGAGTCCCAGAGGTGTGAAGCAACAATACTAATAACTGCATCATCGTTCCTGGAAACTGAAGCCATTGATTTGTTTGTTATTTACATGAAGCCAACAGCATAGGCTGAGGAGGCGGCCGTAAGCCCATCCTCAAAAAAAAAAAATAGTTCTAAAAATATTCCGAAACTGAGCAGCTGTCCCTCATTTGAGGCACGGGTACCTAATATCATGTTTGACTATTCTATTCTATTCTATTCTATTCTATTCTATTCTATTCTATTCTATTCTATTCTATTCCCTTAGTAGTTTCCTTTAGCATCATACTCATCAATCTTGCCTGAGCTCCTCTCTGACTTAGCTATGAATTTAGATAAAACGGCATTATACACATGTAAATGCAGAGACAGACTTGGCAAAGTTTTTTTTCTCCCTCCTCGACACTGTCAAGCTCCGCCAGTGTGTAATTAGGCCCACGCATGTGCATAATCATACATCAGGCCTAATCATTACTTGTGAAGCTGATCATCGTTCTAGTAAATCAACCCTTTCTGATCATTTTTTGATTGATTTTAATCCACAAATACCCCCAGCAACCATAACGAAAAAGTGTCACGGCATCGGACGTCAACAGCAGGACATCGTTTTGTTTTGTTTAGTAACATTGTTACTCAATGATGTTACGTTTGTAACATTGTTACTCAATGATGTTACGTTTGTCTCTGGTTGCAATTCCGAAACCACAAATGACTATGACGTAGCTTTCATACCAGCCCTGAAAAAAACAGCTCCTATAAAAGCAGGTTACTAGGTGCTTACCATGTTTTAATGATCATGCCTGTACTCTTAAACTGAAGTCCTGCTAACTGAGAACAGATTCCTACTGTATCATGATGTAACGTATAACAGACTCTTACTGAATCGGCGATAACAAATTCAGTTGCACAAAACAAAACCCAACCCACCTAACAAAATTGTCTTTCTGTTGTTCACAACTCCCTCTGATTTTAGTAGTAACAATTTCATGGACGTCTTTAATTGCAAAATTTATTTCCTCAGACTTCAAATTCAGTCAATAAATATTAACCCACGAAACATTTTAAGTCTCGACAGACTGGGTGTCTGCGCTTCCAGAGACTTCCAGCTGGCCAATGAATTAGGAGAGTAAAAAAAACATCTGAAAACAAAACACAGTACATGTACACTAAATCTCACATAAAGAGTCACTGGAAATGTTGATATTTATAATAATTAATACTTTACTTGCTTCAAGAGTAATTCTGGATCACTTACAAGTGGTTGAAATCAAGTCAAATACAGATCCTCATGTTCTTAACAATAGACCTGCTTCAAATGTGCAAGACCACATTCCCCCAGTGAGGCATACAAACAGCAAGTGACAAAGGGGTGATCTCACTGCATGGCAAAAGGGGGTGATCTCACTGCACTGCGAAACCGGGGCTGGGCACAAGGGTTTATTTAATTTTCATTTTATTGTTGTTTTTGACACTGTTGACAGCTCAGTTGTAAACAGGACGGAATGTGAAGTCTGCTCATAAAGAGCAAGCCCAGATCTACTGCTTCGGTTCCTATCTAAACAAACTTCATGAGCATTTCCTGGAAAAAAAATCAGCACTGCATCACTGGAATTGTGGGTTAAATATGGGAGTACAGCAGGGGTCACTCCTTGGACCTTTGTTTTTTTTTTTTTTTTTGCGACATGCTGCTTCTCAGAGGCATAATACAAAATCAGAAAATTAATTTCCATTCATATGCCGATGACACACAAATAAAAATCCCAGTCGCGCCAAATGACCATACATCCATAATCACCCCAGTAAGCTACTTTAATGAAGTCAACAGATGGATGAGTGATAATTATCTGTCTGTAAACAATGAAAACACACAAGTCCTATTACTAGGAGGTAATAACACTACTCATTGTGCCTTGTTATCAGTGCTTAACCCTGAGTTTCACCAGATCAGCTCTCGACCTCGGCAAAGATTTGATATAGAGCCACGCTTTAATTCACATATTATCTGAGCTTAAAAGCATTAAACTGATGAGCGTCATAGCCTTTCAAGGCTCAAAAATAGCTCATATTATATATATATATAATAGAGAGAGAGGGAGAGAGAGAGAGAGAGAGAGAGAGAGAGAGATGCCCCACTGTCAGGAAGCACAAATTGCAGACTGTCTCCCCTACAGCAGATTCAACATGCAGCAATGCAGCATCAAAGACTGTAAATATGGGAAGCACATTTAACCGTAATGCTCCTATTCTAATACATCTCCACTGACTTCTGGTTTAGTACGGGGTGAACTTGAAAACTTTTCTGCTTACTTACACGACATCAAAACTTGTTTAACTGAACTGATCAGCACGTACAATCCAGAGCATGTACTGAGATCACAGAATGAAGGCCGTCTTGTAATCCCTCACGTAAAGAGGCGGTTGGCGCCACAGCCTTCAACCGCGGGACGCCTGGTCGATGGGACCGGCTGCCAGCGTAGGTGAGGGATGCCTGCCCTGTGTCAGTATTAAATCCAGACTGAAGAGCAATTACTTTAGTCTATCCTACCATAAATAAGGCTGCTGGTGTGACTGTATGTCACCGATCTGTCTTTGTCTTTGCTCTTAGCCGGTCACATATCAACACGTCTACTCACCCCATGTACCAGTCTCCTTCCCATATGGCCAGAAGCCTCGCATCCTGGGCAGACATTGACCAAGCTCAAGTCATGCATATCGCCAGCCATGGGCAGAGCTATTGGTCAGCAGGTGACTGAAGATTTGATCTACAGATGGCTGAAGCCGACCTACAGGCGTCATGGTGACTCCTGGACAGCATGGCAGAAGATAGCACTATACATAGGAAACACGCAGCATTTTCTGATATGACTATTATTGGCATTTCTCTGTGGGATTGGGCAGCCAGTTGACCTTAGAGGTTTGTATCCCATGTATCGAACTACGGAGTTGTGTTTCCTCTCCTCCATTGTCTTCTATCTTTTTTATTTGGTATTACAGTTACCCTAAACTTTAGTATGCCAGTAAGTGATTCTGCTTTGAGTGCTAAGTATGTTTGGAAAGGTGTGATGTCAAAATGAATCGAGCGGAACTCTGACGACCACCAACCTCAGTGTTAATCACAGTGCAGCTTCTGTCTACACCATGTGGAATTATAGGCTATCCAGTTAGTAGAGCAAATAACACAGCCTTTCTTTTGGTTTCCAGAATAGCAGCATCCATAACTACTGCTTGTTACAAACATAATAGGCAATTTCGCATGACCTGTTGACTTCAGGTGAGTGTAATTTAGATCTGCTCAGATCTTCATCTCAGCCAGAGGCAGTTTTATGGGATTGCTAGTCCATTAGAGATGATAAGTACTGCACACACCTCACACCTCATGTGTGCCTCTTCCGCTGCACATACATCAGCATTCACATCAGTCATTAGACCCGACTTCATAGGACAGTCTCCAGATAGAGGTGTTGCTCTCTAAGTCTGGTCTGGTGACGGCATGGATGTCCAGGGCTGGGGCAAAATTGGTTGATAAGCATTCGCCTGTGCCTTGTGCCTAATCATTACATAAGTAATTATTTTTGTTTTGTTTGGCTACTTCATGCTTGCTCCCAGACTGTCGCCTAACATTGCACAAAAATGTAGCCTGTTCCACAGCCTAATACTCATTTAGTTTTTGAGTCTGTTCCCAAGTTGTTGCTTGAATGGTTCTGCCGGCTGCTATTGGCAAACCCATATCCGTACTCATCTTCGAATGAAGTCCTTATTGTACATATTTATTACTCATTGTTATTCATTGCTATCACACTGTTTTGTCTTGCACTGTCTTGTACTGTACTACCGTTTGTCTTGCACTCTTATTGTTAATTTCAATACCGTTTGTCCCATCCGCTAAGGGATCTGTCCCCGATCCTGCAGCTGTGGCACCTTCGGAGCACGTGACAGTAAAACCGAAACTTGAACTGTATCTTCTTTCCGTCCCCCGAGTCACAGAGATCTACTCGCAGGGATCTACTCGCAGGGATCTACTCGCGACCCCACAGCCATGAAGTCTGGCAGGAAGCTTAGCGGTGGATGGCTTCTACCCGAGACTGTCGCTGCCGATATGAATGCTTCTGTAATGTGCCAGAGAGGCTGACCCAGGTGAATAACATAATGGTGAATAACAGTGGCTTGCCATACACCTCCAGGCATGGCATGTGTGGGTTTCCTGTGGGTAATCAGTCTGAAGGCATGGAGTCAGGCTAACTGGCATCTCTAAATTACCTGTAGCGTATGAGTGTGTGTCTCCTGTGATGGACTGGCATCCCGTCCAGGGTGTACCCCAGCCCTGTATAGCCCGACCCCCCCACAATCCTGACCAGGATAAGTGGTTGGTAGATGGACAGATGGTATAATTAACACATATAAAGCAAAATTATGGCTGTAAATCACCATCCATCCATCCATCTTCTGTAACTGCTTGTCCTATTAAAGGTCAGAGGGTGTAAATTGATGTATTTATAAACATAATTATGTAAAAAAAGCCATGCATATTTATTTAGAGAAAATCACTAACATGTAATAGCGTGCTACTAACATGTAATAGCGTGCTACTAACATGTAATAGCGTGCTACTCCAGGAGCGAGACATAAGGCTCTTCACTGATATTCAGAAATCCTGGAGGGTTTTTACTGGCTTTGCATGATTTTTAAGGCTTTTCTCCCCTTTTTTGCCCCCTACTTCCTTTGTTACCTATAAACAGTTCAGAAAGGTTTACTTAAGCTCCGCCGGCTGCGCTGAGCTGTCTGCAGCTAACTGCACTCCTGTCTCTTTGGCTCTGCCAGCTGCGCTGAGCTGTCTGCAGCTAACTGCACTCCTGTCTCTTTGGCTCTGCCAGCTGCGCTGAGCGGTCTGCAGCTAACTGCACTCCTGTCACTTCAGCACTGCCAGCTGCGCTGAGCGGTCTGCAGCTAACAGCACTCCTGTCTCTTTGGCTCTGCCAGCTGCGCTGAGCGATCTGTAGCTAACAGCACTCCTGTCTCTTTGGCTCTGCCAGCTGCGCTGAGCTGTCTGCAGCTAACTGCACTCCTGTATCTCCGGCTCTGCCAGCTGCGCTGAGCGGTCTGTAGCTAACAGCACTCCTGTCTCTTTGGCTCTGCCAGCTGCGCTGAGCGGTCTGTAGCTAACTGCACTCCTCTCACTTTGACTCTGCCAGCTGCGCTGAGCGATCTGTAGCTAACTGCACTCCTGTCTCGTCAGCTCTCACAGCTGCGCTGAGCGGCCTGCGACTAACTGCACTCCTGTCACTTCGGCTCGTCTGCATTTCTTCCCATCCATACGATGCACGTGGCTCATACAGGATGATGAATTAGTATTTTTGTTCAACTTTGGTTAATTTGCTATGAAATTCAGGGCTGAAACAGAAAAAAAAGCAGCTGGCAATTCATTGTGAGGTCACGACTTGAAATTAGACTTCTATTACAGGTAAAATAGGTTACCTTCATGTTTAAATATTGTGTTTTTCCCACATTTTTCAAGTAAAAAATGTTATAACAATATGAAATGTTTCATGTAATTGTATTTCTGCATAAGGACAGGGTAAAGCAGAAAATTAAAGGTGGTATATTGGTACACACATGCTCAAGTAACTCAGCAACACTAATTGCATGAGGAAACTAGAATAAGCAGATGGAACATGGGACAAACCTGGGAGGAACCTGGGTAGAACATGGGGAGAATGTGAGGATAACATGGGGAAAAGAGAGCATGTGGAGAACATGGAGAGAGCATAAGGAGAACATTGGGAGAACATGGGGAAAAGAGATCATGTGGAGAACATGGGGAGAGCATAAGGAGAACATTGGGAGAACATGGGGAAAAAGAGCTTGGGGAGAATATGGGGAGAGCATAAGGAGAACATGGGGAAAAGACAGCTTGAGGAGAACATGCAAACTATGCAAACGTACAATGTGAGGACACAGTGTTGAACCACTAAGCCACTGTGCCGCAATTTCAAGTATTCAGATGTTAAATCAATGTTTCGTGGATTTTGTGTAAAATTCAAATATAAATAATGAGCTGCCTGCCGTTTTTAAATTATTTCTCGGAAACCTGGGTGAAACAAGTCCACTGTTTGCACACGGTCACACGTTTATCCCTGTTCCCTGATGCCCTCCAAATCCTGTTTCCCATTCAGGGCTTTCCCATTGAGCATGATGAGTGGAAATCGTATCCGTCATCCGTATGGCAAAGGTCTTGTGAAATTGTAATTTGAATGAAGTGTGTAAGTGTGCTTCACTCAATTCAAGAAACGAATTTCCTGCAAGCTTTTCATAATTTATAAAGCGGGGAATGTTACATTCCTTGCTTTTGAACCTTATATTTCTGCATTTTCAAATCAGTCGTTGAATAATGTTATAAAATTGCACCGAAACGTGGCGGAAGCGTGTATGTCCTAAAGCCCTAAGGAAGCCATTCAGCTTTCTCTGGGGGAATCAGATATAGTTTCAGCAGAATTTTCTTTTTGTATCATCATTCAAATCCATTACCTGCATAGTAATATCAGTGTTGAATTTTAAACATCTTGAAGATTCTTAGAAAAATTACTTAACTGCATATATTTCCTGATTTGGTAAGTTTTCATGACAGACTCATGCAATAGTCACAAAGTGCATATGTTTAAGATAAATTGGCTCCATGTACTATCAGCCTATGCAATTAATTTTATGTTTGTTTAATGTTTGCTTTTCAAAAGCAAAGCATTGTTCTTTGCTGACTTTGGCATTCCGTTTCAAAATGCTTTTTATGGTCTGGATAATTTTATAACCATAAGCGCTGTTTGTTGCTCTGCTGTGGCCAAGAACAGAGGGGAAGCTAATTAGTGCTGCCAAAGAACTGCGGCAACACGCTGGGCTCGCCCAAACGGTGAGTCTCCGAACTCCGCTTATCGCAGAAGCAACCACAACTGCTTCACCAAATGCACCAGCAGAAATATATTTACCAGTAAAAGAAAAGTCCTTAAAATTAGACATAATTATTTATTAGTTCTTGTATCTCTCATGTAAAAACAAATACAGGAGTAATAAAACTAATAAATAAAGGAGAGAAAATGTTGCCAAAAATATTCTATTTTAAATGATCGCATTATTTTGCAATACAAGTACACAAAACTGGCTCTGTTCACAAAAGGCACAGATCACAATAGCTATTTGCAGGGGAACGTCAGGGAAGACACTCTTGCTGACTCGTTGTTAACCCTAACCCTAAACCCAACCCTAACCCTAACCCTAACCCTAAACCTAACCCTCCAGGCTTACGAAACAGGCAGCGGTTCCTGCAAATCTCCGCCACTGTGAATTCTGCGGCTTCGAATCCAAGAACTTCCTTTGACCCAGAACACTAGCTATAAATTTTCTGACAGGCCATAACCTCAGAAGATGTCAAATGCTGGGGTCCTGTAATTCCATCTGTCACTGGTTTTTATACGCTCCTTTTTTTTTTTGGTGGGGGGGGAGGCGTTTGCTAATTCCAATTTCTCATGCAGGTTACGAAGCACTTTGAGGGTGAGTTATGGGGGTGTCATTCATATGGGACATTTATCAGGGAGCAGATGCTGATTCTGCATCCGCTTTCCATCACTTGCGGCCATGATTGTATGATGTTTAGTGACGGATACATGCTCGCTCGGTGGCTAGTGGTTTTGCCCCCATCTGCAGGGCTCTGGTTGTCATCTCCCCTCCTTGTGTGTAGAGTCTGCATGTGCTTCCAGTACGGCGTGGGTTTCCTCCAGGTACCCTGCTCTCCTCGGCTAACTGTCACCTCTAAATCACCCTTAGGGTCTGATTGTATATGTGCGTGTGACGGCAGGGTGCACCCCCCGCCATGTGCCTTATGCTACCTGTGATCGGCTCCAGGGTCCCCTCATCATCACGCCAGTTAAACTTCCCTGCTCTGGAGCGTCGTTTGGCTATGTCAGAAAGGTCGTTGGTTCCAATCCCAGTGTCAGCAGAGTGATGTCAGCATTGGGCCCCTGACCAAGGCCCTCAACCCCCAATTCTTTCCGGAACATTCTAACCCTGCTTCGTGCGTCACTTTGGGTGACAGCATCTGCCCACAGTGCCACGGCCCTTAGTTGTATACTTACCCAAAATGTCACTTTTCCATCCTACGCTGCCTTCTGAACTGAAAGGATCCAGCATCACGTCACGGTTCCTCAAAGGCAGGTGACTTGCCCTGGCAGCACGCTAGTTTGCTGATGCCCGCAAGCAACATACCCAAGTTTCGATTCGCCATTTACATAATTTCATTCACAGTTTATTTATTATGTCCTGCAATATCTGTGTCGTCAGCGCAGGGAGAGCAGATAGATTTACTGCTACATGCGGCATACGTTTTGACAGACCTTAAGTGCACTTCTTAGAACAATGTTTCCCAGTCCGGTCTGGGACCCACAGATAGTCCAAGTTTTTGTGGGTCGCCGTGGACGAAATTGGGAAACACTGTCTTAGACAATCTCCGTAGACATTTCGTAAATAATTTGTCTAACAGATAAAATACATAATAGCAAAACACATCTATTGTATTTACTTCTTCTTCAAGAAAGAAGTGATAAAGGGGGTCTTTTAAGTGTATTAAGCCCGTCGAGCATTTGGGGGAATTACTTGCTTCCCTCCTTTGTAAGGTGTCGCTGCTTTTCTCCATCCTCAGAGGCATTAAGTACATGAGGGATTGGCTTAAATGTCAATAAGCATTCAGTACAGCTCTATCAAGTCTTGGCAGTTGCTCCTGTGTTCACTTTAAACACACAACCATCCAGGGACTGTCGAGCTGGCATTCGCTTCAATGACAAGGTGCTCAATAGCGTCTGATCCACTGAATGAATTGACCTTATGCATAAGTTTTAATAAAAATGGCCTTGAGGTTTTGAGGGATAAAGATCAAATAAACAATCCTGCCTGCTGTATCTGGTGGCTAGTGGAAATGGCAGAATTAAGAAAGACTAACCAATCATAGACCTGGTTACTTTCTCCCCCCGCCCCCATCTCTGTTGAACAAACCAGACAAGAGGTGTTAACCAGCACATTTGAGTCCCAAGAACAATTGAAGATTAAGGGCCTGGCTTAGGGACTCAAAGGGGAGAGCCTTAGGATTTGAACCAACAACCTTCTAAGCACAGACACAGCATGACAGCCCACTGAGCCGCACACCACTGCTGCACTGGAGGGATGGCACTTTTGGACAAGAAAATCATGAGGCTGGTTTCATTTTTCGATAAGCATGTACAGGCTGTGTCATGGAGATCTGTGTCCATAGCTAATTCAGAGATAGCGGAGGTGTATCACTATATTGTACTTTCTTTGTGACTTATTGTTCTGCTGTAGGAAGAACTGTTCTAAATTCAGGCAAGTGCTTATGTAACGTTCCTGTTTGCTTTGTGTTTAACTTGGGAATCTAATATTAGCTAATTCAGTTATACTTGGGACATCAGCACCCTGCCCTGAATGAGGTCTAAAAGGAACCACTCTTATATGTCAATTTATTTAACTGTAAAATATATTTATATTGAGGAAAAACGTCCATTCATGTTCTAATGAATTCTCCTGGACACGGTTTGCTGGGAGAACTGGAGGCTCTCCAGCGGCACTGGGAGCAAGGTGCTAGAGGAGTGTATAGACACACACACTACAGGCCATTTAGAGACTGTGTGCATTCTTTGAATGCAGGAGGAAGCCCACATGACAAAGGGAGGCCGTGCACACATGTTGGATGACAGTAGGATTCAAACTGCCTGCACTGGAGATATGAGGCAGTGCTGCTACACAGTGGAGACTGCAGCTGAAACACTACCATGCAGTTATTCTACAAACCAGCACACAAGCTGTAGTTAAACAAGGAACATATGGCAAAAAGTTTGCTTACAGCAGAACTAAGATGTTTCGGTTAAACTATCATCTGCTATGCCTTTTGATGAACATTGATACCCATGTTTATAATGCTTTATGAATGCATTATTGTTTGTTATGAATGTGCTTATAAATGACCAAAAACATGGCCTTAAGTAAGGTATAACCGATGCATCTCTAAATGAGGATATTTTACTGATGCTGACTACCAGGGAAGAACGACCTGAAACTGCTTTCTAACGTCTGATTTATGTGCATTTCCAGCTGCGATCGCTAACAATATTCAGCAAGGTGATGCATGTTGCGAATTCATCAGATTCCTCAGCCTTTACCTGATCGTAACATTTAAATTAAACGGAGCTTCATTTGCACAAGTGCAGAGAATCGGCAATCTGTTTATTCGCGCATCACGATCTGCTCACCTTTCGAGACACAAACATGGAGGAAAGAGCAGAGCTTGGGTGGGGGCACAGGGACTGCCAACTGTCCAGCCCCACAGAGTTTCCGGGGGGTTAAGGGTGTTGCTGAAGGGCCCGACGGACACGTAGCTACACAGCTAGACGTAGGATTCAAACCGGTGGCTATACGACCACAGGAACAGAGGCAAGAGCTTATGGGGTCACGCCCCACCAAAACATGAGGCAAGGAGATCAACTAACTAACCCAACTCGATAAGAACACTCCCGACCTGGGCCTGGACAACAGTATTCAGTTTTCTATTTTAAAAAAATATTTTGAAAGCTTTTATTATTGAAAACTTCAATGAGAAATTCTTGGATCCTGGTTCATCTGATTCGGTGGCCTTCCGCAGACTCTCAGCGTCGAAGGACAAACAGCACGGCGCAAGAGCTCCGCCGACTTATCCCACCTGCCGTCTCCTTTACCGATAACCCGCCCAGATAGCGCAGCTGGGAGGTAATACGTCATATTAAGATATATACCGATGCTTACCGCCTCATACGGAAAATGCAGGCATTACATCACGGCCGCGCAGAAATCCATTTATTCTGCACATTTTGCCAGTACATTAATGGGTGCCTTGAGACAGGAAACAAATACTGCAAGAGCAGTAATTAAAAGAATACGATATACTGCAACTGGGCAACAGGGACCTCTTTTGAGTCGCACAGCAATTAATTACTTTCTTAGAAGCAAACCCACTAATAAATGCAGACTCACGCATTGTTAAAATATTTGCGCTACTGTGTGTACTCCTTTACCCTGTCTTTTAGCCAAGTGGTATCGCTTTGTTCTTACTGAATATTTATTTAGCTACTTATTGTGTTTGAATATTACATGACCATACGCCTGCATGGGACCTTTATGTGCTTCAGATGGGCTGAGTTAATATTATTGTGGTCCTTTCCTTCCTGAAGGGCTTTCCGTAAAAATCATCCTTTTCAAAGCCGATTCTCATTTTCTCTCAATATCTGATGACGGATGGGCAAGGAAAAAGGCCACGGTAACCATGAGCATAGCGCCTCCTTCCGAAAACCAGAGATATTACATTTTCCGTCATATCACAAGGGAATATAAGAACATTACAGTAATTATGTAGATTTCCTGTGCTGAGCATATCCTGTGCCCAGTGCATTCTGGGATAGGATTCCGGCTCCTCGTCAACCTAACCCACTACTTGAAAAATATCATGAAAGATGGATTCTACAATAAAACTAATTATAAGTACTAGTATATCACCCATTACTCGTCCTCCTTATAAACAAACACTACACATATATATATGAGCATGTCTGTATCCAAACACCAGACTGGATAAATACAAATATAAAACCGTTTCCACAATGATAAATTCTGTATGATTAAGCAGTTTGACTGAAGCTGGGATGATACGGTTATGCTTCATTTAATGCACCAGGTGATGTTTCATTTCTCAACAAGACACTGCAGGTACTGCTGATTCACTAATAAGATTTCTGCAGGATTCCAACAGACACTGATAATTAACATTGATGTAAACTGTTCCGTTATTCCAGTCAGATATTGTATTACAAACACACCTGGAAGTCTGTCTGAAGAAATGGAATTTATTTAGACATTAAATAACGTTACAGACACTGTGACAAGAATGCAATTTCTAAGTCAGCATGGAAGCCTGTTTTTGGATCATTTACCTATCGGTGTATGGGAACATTATGTTATTTCATGACGTACCAAAAAGTATAAATTATATATACATATACAAGTATGAATAATTACTTATCTTTGACTTTCCTTTCCTCTGTAAAGAATTTAACAACGCATAAGAGGGTCTCAAGTTTTGTAATCTATTGGTGTTCAATAATAATGGTTACAATATATTAAAAGAATGCTATTTGTGCAACTATAACCAATGTATGAAATGTGTAAACACACATTTCAGATGCTTTAAATTCCCTTTTTAGTATATGGAGAGGTTACTGGCAGATACTAAGCTGCCACTGCCTCAAACTTGCTGGTTCCTCTCTTTTTTGAGACATTCTCCATAGTTAGATCTGAACTGTTTCTGCAGACATCATAATGGGCACGTGCGTAGGATGAAGCTGTAATCCTAACCATTTTGAACAAGCGATTCCATCCTATTTAAACCCTAACAAGGTGATAATGGACTGTCCAATAGTGGTGAGTTTAGTTCCATTAAGAGCGGGATTTATAGGTACAGTAGTCAGTAATGTGAGCGATTACCCTGAATCCAGTTTCTAGTTTACCTCCTGTGGCCACAATCTTAAACATTCATTATGCAACTGTGGAGGAATGTAGAGGAAATTCTTTGTTCGCAAACATAAGCTGGGAATCTATGGATGATAAGCCTGCTATGCTGATTTCATCCATCCATCCATCCATCCATCCATCCATTTTCTGTACCCGCTTGTCCTATTCAGGGTTGTGAGAGGTCCATAGCCTAAATTATTCTGGTGTTATATACAAAGTAACGGACTGCCAGTGGATGTTTTGTAAAAATTTAAACCAAGTATCACAGATTTATCATCATTCAAGAAGTTTTTCTAAGTAAGTGTGACCAATTAGCAAATTGAGCCCTTGATATTTTTTTTCTTGACTTTCCATTTTGCGCAATAATGCCTTTTTTTACGGATGGTCTGTGATTTTAATGTGGCGCCTTGGTGATGTTTGGGAGTTTGTCATGTGGAAATGCCACCAAGTAATGCAATAATAGGACACAACAGACGCCCATACTGTGGATCTCCGGTAGTCAGTCTGAGGCCTCCGACCAAAATGTTTGAACATATGGCCAGAGCCAGAGGGCATGGAAATAATCATGTGCTGAGACTAGGCAGTGTGGTCATGTATTATTTTGAATGAACCCTATGCGGTAGAGTCTGTCATCGGCAGTGTGTGTTCCATGAAGGACTTTTTACGGCATCAGTCAGATTTTAGCATTAGCCGTCATCGGCAGTGGGTGCTCTGTGAAGGACTTTTTACGGCATCAGTCAGCTTTTAGCATTAGCAGTCATCGGCAGTGGGTGCTCTGTGAAGGACTTTTTAAGCCATCAGTCAGCTTTTAGCATTAGCAGTCATCGGCAGTGGGTGCTCTGTGAAGGACTTTTTACGCAATCAGTCAACTTTTAGCATTAGCCGTCATCGGCAGTGGGTGCTCTGTGAAGGACTTTTTACGCCATCAGTCAGCTTTTAGCATTAGCCGTCATTGGCAGTGGGTGCTCTGTGAAGGACTTTTTACACCATCAATCAGCTTTTAGCATTACCCGTCATCGGCAGTGTGTGTTCTGTGAAGGACTTTATACGGCATTAGTCAGCTTTTAGCATTACCCGTCCTCGGCAGTGGGTGTTCTGTGAAGGACTTTTTACAGCATTAGTCAGCTTTTAGCATTAGCTGTCATGGGCATCTGCTGATGGCAGAACTGAAGCCGATCATGGACGCCCTGAAAGATGGAACATTATCCAGCAGGATCCTCTCACTGCACATATGAGAGAATCAGGTTTACCATGGCGATAAATGAAAATCGGCACTTTCCAATTTTTCTCATATTTTTCAGAAATGTTTTTAACAGTATGAGGTCAGAACATTTACTATTTAGAACAACAATGACGACTACTATTACGAACCAGTTGCATTTCCTGTCCTTCAAAATTGTAGCTAACTTGGGAAAATAATAATACAGTAATACTAAAAGCAACAATGTATGGTACGTCAAGCTGACAAACCGCTGATGCCACACAATGTTCTCATGAGCATCACCAAGTAGTGCTGTGTGTGTGTGTCAGTTACAAGCCATTGCATTTAAGCCAAATTTGTATTATAATAGGCTTTATGGCAGTCCGTTTGTAAGTACAAGTTGTTTGTAAATAGGACGTTCGTAACATGCATACTGCCCTTATCATACTCAAAACATTAAAATAATGGGACAATGCAGTCATTATTTCTTTGTTTTTCAAAAATGCCAGAGAAAAGAGCATATATCTGTTTTGTTTCCTTTTCAAAAGTACCTGATATAAAACTCTGGATAGATAAAAATGATTATTTAAACTTCATGATTTCACAAATACATGATTTTGCTAAATATATATCAGGAACACCTAAGAGAGCCTTAATAAGGTCTAGGGCCAACCTTGGCCCTCAGAACAATTTCAGTGATTCTGATAATCTGTGTGTAGAGGAAACTTGAAACATTCTTCTGGAACAAGGGTAGGTAGCCTTATCCGCAAAGGACCAGTGTGTTTGTAGGTTTTTGGGGTAACCTTTAGGTCAGCTGTTCAATCCCCAGTGTGAGGACTCCTCAGCCAATCAGTCCACTAATTATAGTAATCTAATTAGGGAGTTGCCGTGAAAACCTGCATACACAGTGGCCTTTTCTGGATAGGATGCCTGCCCCTGTTCTAGAAGGAAAGCTTCCAGATTAGGAAGGGATGGATGTATTACAGTTTGCAGTTTGCAGTGTACAGTCCACTTTCCACTCCAAAACTTCCCATAGTTCCAGTGATGTTTACAACTGGCAGCTGTGTGACATTGTCCCGATGTCCATAAAACCGGTCAAATTTCTTTACCAGTAAGGATGCGGACAATATCTTTTTGGGAAATGGGGACACTGCTTTCATGAGAGGGTGTAGCTGGTCCTGCGTGACGGCGTCATATAGCCTTACAAGGCCATACAGAACAATCACTGTACCTAATGACTCACACAAGATCGCTGCTCATACCAGCAGTGTGTTAAAGGCATATATTGGCTTTCTCCAGACGTAAACTAATCTGGATATAGGTCTAAAGGCGAATGACGACTAGCCAGTTCATATTACTTTTTCCCATTGCTCATGGTTTCACGTTTTCTGGTCTTACACCAGGTTTTGTGACTCCAATCGCTGGCCTTGGATACAAGTGCTTATCCAACTGCAGCCTTGGCATAAATTCTACCTTTAGTGAAATTCAACACATGGTTTGTTTGTTCACTGGGTCAAAGACAAGCTGATTCTGCCCTGTGGTAATGTTTCAGGCTGGGATTTTGTGTTGTTTATCCTGGTATATCCTTATTCATCTTTGCTGGTGGAGCTTGTCCATGTTTGGAATCGGTTATTGTGATTTTTGAGACACATTCATACATTTTTCTGGTTTTGTGATCAATAAACCAATTCAGGCATCATCGCTTTGATATCATTGTAATTACTGAACTGCTACATCCCCTGTAGAAAACTCATATATAAGTTCTCATTGTCACACCTCATGAATACCCTAAGTATAATATGACTAAATTTTGTAGCTGCGTTTATTACTGTGAATTAGCTGGCTTTCATACGGTACTTCCCTTGCCCTGTGCTCTATTTCTATATGTAATATAGATTCATATATAGTTTTTAATAGTTTCTTTTAAACAGGTTATTTACAGGTTATTTCCCAATGATAGTTATTAAATATTTTTAAAAATCATTCGTAAGCATTACCGTAAACATCGAATTAATGATTTATCTGAAATAGAGAAAAAAAAAAAACTACTAAAAGTTAGCACAGCTCATCAATAAAATGTGTTTGCTTATTCTTAGTTATTCTGTCGTTATTTCTTTCCAGCCTCCAGCCCTCTCGCATGTCATGGAAAATACACCTGCGAGTCCCGTAATTTATCACATATACAGGGGAGCGCTTACTGAGAGCAAAATCGGCTACTTTATAACGCTTTGCTAAAACAATTCCACGGTAACAACATCCTGCACAAACCCTTATGTATTATTAACTAGCCCTCATTTTCATTTAAATAACCTGCAAGTCCTTCACAATCTAATAACATTTTGCGACAGAATTAGTCACTGTGTCCTTAGCTGGCAGAGCCTGTTGTCAGAATAGCATTCATCAAACAGACAAACACCGTTAATGGCCGTCGCACAATTTATCTCTGTTATGTTCTGTTCTCAGCTTAGTACATCCCCTCATTTTCAAGCTTATACTTGATCCAAACCTGTTTCTCTCCTATTCCCCACTTAAAGAAAATGCCTCTTCTTTTATTAACGCGTCTAGCATTTGCGAAAGTTTTTCATTTTCCTGCCTAAATCCTGTTTTGAATTTCAACTTGGGATATCACTGGATACAAATGTCACTAAAGATGCACTGTGTGTTCTGGGGGACTGTATTATACGCTACACACAGTGTGTTTGTGAAAAGGATATTTAGGCCCGATATTTAGAGTCCTAACTACAATCTAGTTATCAAACTAGACACGTCACATAAAGATGGTGGCATAGCTACAAACGGAGACATATGCCCTTTTAATTATTTCATTATAATATAATTGTATCCATTGATATTGTATAACCATGTATTCACTTCAGGTGACGCTGAAGCTTATCTTCACCCAAGATGGGAGCCATGTTTCCACAAGGCTGTAATGCCTCTCATCTTAGGATGGTTTGTGTGTAGCTATTCACCTTAGCGATGGGTCCTGCACTTTCGGGAACTCGTTCGTCCTGACCAGTGCCTGTTTATCGTTTTAGTGGATGGGTGTTTCTGCTCTAAGGTTGTCACAGGACAGCATTTGTTAATTGATCTATATCATACCCCGGGAGTAGGAAATCAATGCAGGACTAAAATGCAAAAATTTTGCCCGTCCTAGTCGTGCGATTTAGCGCATGTGGCGTGCACTCCTCAGCCTCTGACAGGCACCCCTCGCCGATGGCCGCTTAATACAGGTATCCGTACGGGAAAACGCCTCAGGCCGCTCGCCAGAGAGCACGTCACATGTTGGTAGGCTAAGCACATATTCACAGCCCCCCCCCGCTGGGGTTGCCTTGGAAGGCAAACATATCATCGTGGATGATATAAGCTGGACGAGTGTCTGCAGTAAATATGCTGGCTTCCTGCACATAGTCTTGAATTGTGAGGGCTGTCTGTCCTGAGCTGACCTGCAGCAGGGAAATCGTTCCCTTCTGACACCATTCAGCATTTCATCAAATACTCACTGCTATACTCATTCAACTCATTCTGTCATACTACAATACATACTACTACTACTACTACTTACTACTATATTATTATTATTATTATTATGATTATTATTATTATTATTATTATTTCCACCACTCTGTACTGAATGGATTGATGGACGGATGGATAACAGCAATAACATGTTAATCAGCAGTAGTATTATAGGTAATACGCTATTCTCTTTTTTTTCCCCATTTGAAATGGTTTTGCACTTATTTTCAGCGTCAAGGCCAGGGGCCACATATGCACCGCAAATATGGCGCGGTTGTTTAATGAGGATTCTGCTGATAGTACGAATTGGCTAATCGAGAAGAGAGATGATTAGCATATTTTCCTTAGCGTGTTCTTCACCGGTTACTCAAACACACCACAAACCAGGTCGCGCAGATATCAAAGATCAAACAGTAACATAATTCAAAGCGTTACAAAGCTGTCATTAGCTGTGAAATTAAACATAAACTACCTCTCGTATTTTTCTTCATTGTTGTTTTCATCTTTCCCAAATTTTGCTGGACACCTGAACCATTATCTTTACGTCCTTACAGTTCCCCATCCATTAAGGAGCAGATCAAAGAACAATGTAGTCGCTCCACTCTGGATATTACGAGAGACAATAACTCACTAAAATATTCCAGTCTTAAAACATGTCTCCATTGTTACCCTGAAAGGTGGCATTCCGCTGGCTTTTATTCCTGTAATAACCACATTAACCATACAAAGGAGACTGCTGTGACAGGATATTCTTGAACAGCTGTTAATAAATTTTAGGCCACTGAATTAATCAACCTTCGATTCCCCAGAGCTTGCATCGAACTTTTATAAAGAGAAAACAAATTGTCTCAATTGTTCAGTGGTAGAGGGGTTGGCTTTGTGGGGGGGGGGGGAGTTCACTCACTGCTGGATTAGATATTTTAGGAAAAATCCATTATGTGTCAACAATGAATCACCTTCCACAAGGGGCTTTCAGCTCATTTCTTGGGGGGTGGGGGACCACTTTATTAAGGAGCCCCTCCCTAAGCCTGCTTATTTGCTGTGACGTGTTGTGTATTCAACCAGAGCCACATAATGGGGGTAGAATGTCGGCTTGTGACAAAGTGCTGGGGTTCCGTTTTAGTGTAAATCCTTTACTTTATAAAATTATTACCCAGTGCCACCTGTCCCTGTTTCCTCAAGGGTGACAGATGGTATAGTTATCCTGACGGAATGTACAAATGTAATTGCTTACTTTTAACTGGGATAATGTCCAAACTATATAACAGACCACTGTCAGAGATGGCGGAGGAGAGTGCATACAATCATATTAGTGTTACAAAACTAGGGTAAGGATGATTATTTTGTACTGAATATTTGGCATAAGCTGTCAAATAGGTAGACATATTATTTATACTTTATAAGTGACCTTCATCCTTTTTGAATGCAGTTGGAATGCTGAAATAAATGGATTGCATTGATTTGTAAAATATCTGCTTGATGTTTACAGTGACTGGCCAGTTACTAAGTCTCCAGATTATTATTTATTACATGAACTTAGTTTCAATGTAGAAGGAAAATGTGGTAACACTCATACCAGGGTGGGTCAATTATGGGGAAAGTCACAATTAATTTGGTCAATACTGAGATCACGATTTTTTTTTTAACACATCACTCGTTGAAATATCATGCATTTATTGAACTTTGTAACAGTATATTTCACAATGGGCCTGGAAAAGGGTGCAATGGATTTGCAAAAAACCTGACAAAACGGGAGCATCACTGCGAAATGAAATGCAACGTAATAATTGTTTTATCTCAATTATTTTTCTTTGATAACTTTTGAAAGTCAAAATCTGAATCAAAATTAAAAATCAATCAATTGCCCAGCCCTACCTCATACTCTTCCCTAATTCAACAAAAGGATGTATAGACTATATTAGAATATACATGCATTTTTAATTAAAATAGCCAGATTTATACAATTTCTTCAGTCCAGCTAGACTTTCCTGCCAAGGCTGTTCCACAGTCAAGTGGCCTTAATGTTGCAAATCAGAGACTTATGCTCAGCCTCCATTTTATAGTGAAAAAGGAATTCAAATATAATAAAAAAAATAACAGAAATCATCAACCGATTGCTTGTCTAGTCTCATTAAGCACAGGACGGGGAAACTTGCTGGATTAGGTGCCACTGCTTCGCAGGACATGTCTGCTGTAATGAACAAAGGAGCGCTGTGCCTTTAAGACACTTGTGTGCACCTTATATAACTATAAAATTGCACACTATTGCCTATAATCACTCTGTCCTCCAGCAACTTACTGGTGGTGAAATTCACCATGAAATAAAATGTCGTATATTTTCATTTATATCATGCAGTTTGTAACCTTAAAAATGCATTAGAATTACATAATTACTTATTATGGAGGCATCTGTAATGTCAAGTAAGTAAATAATTAATTTGATTTGATTCATTATTATAATTATAATAATAATAATAATTATTATTATTATTATTATTAAGTCCACGTGGATATGCTATTTAGGATTCATATTTATAAAGGCAGTCTTTGATCTGGGAAAGCAAGCTTTGCATTTTAGGAAAACAGGTCAAAGGATTTAAATTTTGGGATTCTGTGTTCAGGTTTTCTGTAATGTTTTAAGCAGTTGATATCATGACCAAATACAAACAACAAATGCATAACAAAAATGGTTTCTTACCCTCAATCAATACAATCAACCAAAATGCCTTTTAGAAAATCAGATTTGGCTTGACAAGACAGCGGATCTTATATTTGAAATTCCGAGGATGAGCTTGTAATTTGAAGTTTTACATCTTCAGAGTTGAGCTAAAATGTTCCTATTTAAGATTACCTATGAATGTGACATCAGTTTTTAAAAAGTCCGAAAACAGATTTGGGAAATTAAAGTGTAAAAAACAAAGTAAGACTATTAACCAGCACACATTCCCACTTAAGCTTCTTACAGTACAGAAACACACCTATGATAAAAGCCCCCTCAGAGGACGTTAATCCCTTGCTATAAAGTAATCGCATGTTAGGTGATCAAACAGACGAGAGACCTAAGAATTTGAAATGTAAGAACTTCAAATCCAGAGTCACAAATCTCATTATGCATGTTTACAGTTTTTTTGGTCAGTCTCCTTGGAGTCAGGGTGATATTTATAATCATCCTGGCTGTCACACGGGTAACATGAAGGGGGCACTTTCTACATTATCATGCTGTCTATTATGGCATCTGTATGACCCGACACCAGCGATGAAATAAGCTGCTCGTCGCCCAATCATAATATCCACTTCTATATCAAAACATCACAGTTTAGGCAGTTGTACGTTTTAAATTGCTTAGCAACATGTAAAGTGCTGAAGTGAAAATGAAACTGAAGTTAGAGTAGTACAGTAGGCAGAGATAATATATCCTAACATGTGATGTAGTATTATCACAAAAGCGTTGTGTTGTGAGCAAGCAAAGGGATGTATTTCAGTGACAGACGACGTGGCCCCACAATCCCCCAGACGGAGCCCTAATGAGCCGCTTTGGGATGAGTTGGATCGAAGAGTAAGAGCAAGGAAGCCGACTTGTGCCCAGAACGTGTGGAAACTCCTTCAGGCCCGTTGGAGAAGCATTACAGGTGGCTACATCTGGAAGCTGGCTGAAAGAATGCCAAGAGTCTGCAATGATGTCATCGAAGCAAAGGGGGGCTGTTTTGAAGAGTGGAAATTTTGAGAAGTTTATTGCATCAAAGCCTTTTCCTATAAGGTGAATATCATAGCTAAAATAGAGACAAATGCGTTAAATGCAGGTGTATCCAGAATTTACTCTTTTTATGAATGTATGTGTAAATTCTCATATTTGTTAAAATAATTACAGTACATTATCACAATTGATGCATAAGATTTGCCATGCAATGACACTATAGTTTGTTATTAGATTGGTATATAGATTAGTGTGTGTGTGTGTGTGTGTCTGTGTGTGTAGTCTACATATTGACTATGAATTCCTGCAAAAGCTTGCATTATGCTTTGAGCCATGACAGCAATACAGAAACAAAGTCTTTCGCAGACCCACTACTGTTTCAGGATTCATTTTTTATGGTGGATTATTTTCCAGACGACACTGGGAAGGTTGAACGAATCCAGCACGCCTTGTGATTGGTACTGTACGCTTCACGCGCTGAATCTCGTGTCTCGCATTTTCAGTTCTGTTAGTGTAGCGAAGGTTTCACATGACACCTCCCACGAGCTCGCAGAGTAAATTGTTAGATCGCTCCTAATGCCTCCGAGCGGAAAGGTGAACAAATGGCAAGTTCCGGAGATGAGTTTCAAGTCATGCTCAGCTGTGGGATTATTAGTGTGTTTAAGATTATAACGACATATGAATATAACTCAGCTGGAAGAGCTCCTCTAATCTTTGCTTGAGTGAAGCATTACCCTGTTGTTCTGCATCGTAAAGTGTCTGTGATGTATTACAATAATTAATTACCCCATAACTTTTTCAAGATATCTAAGTAATCCCGTTAGCGACAAAGTAATTTTATTTGCGATATGAGTTAAATTAGTTTGCCCGTATCCACCCCATCACTGCACGACACCTCATTGTAGTAAATAACTCATTGTACTTCAGGGTTGCCAACTCTCACGCATCTGCCATGACACTCACATTTTCAGACTCTCACGCTCACACAAGAAATCTTACGGCAAATCTATATTATTCCATTATAAAGATAAAATTGGCTACATCAAAGGTCTTGCAAACCCTACAGACTATTTACAAGGTAATAAAATTCTTACATATATGTAAATGCCGGTGCAGACTTGTTTCGAATTGAAAATCTCAGGCCAGCCAGCTGAGCAGAGTTGGCAACCCTGGTACTTATTGAATGGCATCATATAGATTGTATTTCTTGCTACATTCTATGCACCGGCACACACTTATAATACATTTACCACCCTTACAAGCACGTTGTATATCGGATGGCACGTGACCGTTACTTTGTATTAACCGTGTATGTACCATACGAGAGCCATTGACAACCGGATACAAATTCTCTTTGTGTGTGACAACATGTTTGGCAAATTCGTCCGATTCGGATTCAATGCGCATGTGTGCATGTATGAGAGCCTCTGACCCTGTCATTTCTCTCCAGTCCCATAATAAATATTTCAGCACCTGGTCTCAAGCGTGCAGCCCCACACAAGGCAGCCGCGCCATCGGGCCTCGTCAAGAGCACCTCGTTTAAAATGCATTTTGATTAACCCGGGATCGCAGGTGCTGCTGGAGAGTCCAGCGTTGCAGTGCAGTTCTAGACTCCAGCCAGGAAACTGTAACCCAGTGCCAGCTTACACTGTGATTTCTTTACTCAAGCAGCATAAATAAATACTGGTGTGAAATTCTAGGTTGATGAAGGTATTTGCCAGGCTGAGAACAGAAGCTGATGCAATGTTTGTGTGGCAGCGTCGTGTCAAACAGCATGTTTAACTTCGCCCGCTAAGTCCTGCTGAGACGCCGATTATTTATTTCTTAGGGAGTGTTTTGTGTTTATATGGCAAATGCTTTTCAAGATCCCATTTAAACACGTAACTTTTATTGAATCTCACTATTTTAGTTATGTTCAGCCTCAGAATCATTCAAAATGTTTTATCCTTTACAGTATCTTCTGACGGTGTTTGACATTAAAATGACTATCAAATTAGTCAAATTATTTCACACGTTATCCTCTTTTTTCTTATTTATTTTCGAAAGAAATTAAAAACACCTACAAAGGCCGTGATTGCCTGTTTATTGTTTTCAGAAATCATTGAGAAAACAAGTTGTATATTGTGTGTTTGGATGCTTCAAGGCCTTGGCTGTCTGGCATATCTTCATATACATATGGATGAGTCACGCTATTCATTTTATTTATTTATCAACTGAATTGAGGTTTAATTCAGGTTATAATGTATTGTGCAGGATAAAACCTAAACATTTAAACTATGCAAAAAAAATGTCCAAATCCATGATGTCTAAAGTAACCCAGTTTTGCCATGTTAATTTGTCTCTTTTTTTGGGAAGAAAAAAAAAAAAGACAGAAAACAGGATCTCAAAGCAAATTTAAGGAATGTTGGATGTAGATGTCTTGACATTTTTGTTAAATATTTCACTCCATTTCCATTCTTGTTACTTGTTTGGCACTTTATGTCAGTAGATATCAGTTTGGCTTCCAGCGCGTAACTGACAACATTTCTGTAACGGCTGGCAGGCGAGGATGTCCTCACTGAAATGTCGTCACGGAGATGTCGTCACGGAGATATCGTCATGAAGGATGTCGTCACGGAGATAGCATCACGGAGGATGTCATCACGGCGATATTGTCACGGAGGATGTCGTCACGGAGATATCGTCACGGAGAATGTCACTCGCACTCTGAGGGGCTACACCATGCCGGAGATCCACCCCCAGTGTAAGAGCCACGTTCTGTGAAACTAATTTTTGAAGATTGATAATATTTTTGGCATTAGTACCTGTTCCATATTGCATTCGATTTCAGATGTATCGTAAGGATAAACATGGTACAATATTGTAATTGTTTATTGTATCTTCTTCCTGAAAGGAAGAGAAGTATCAACACGACTGGTTAGATCATTTATTTACATGCTCGTTTTGGAGCAAACAGCCTTTTGTCTGTCTTCTGAAACCTTATCAGCTGATTCTGTTTACTTGATGATATCAAGAAAAATAAATAACATCCACGTTCGTCAGGATCCGGTCTCTGGAGTAACGTGCATTTTAATTGAGGTGGATGATAAAATGAACTTTGGATTGGGGTACGAGTCCAAAACCTCCTCTTTGCCGCGCCACATCAGAGACGTGGCCCGGTCATAACCGAACTCTGAACTGGAATTTTGCCACCACACCCAGCCAAAGCCCAGAATCTGAGCCCAGTTCATGATGCTGACAAGAGTCACTTCGCATACGGGGGGACGAGTCAGTTCGCATTTCAGCCTGAGCTTGTCACTTTCTATTTAACCTGGAGGGTGCCTCCAATAGGACAGCAATGCCTCTGCCCTCGTCTGCCCCCCCCCCACCTCCTTTCCCCCTTTGCCTCGGGAATCTGCCTATTGACAGGGAAATGCAGGAGAATGACATTTCCCGGCTGCATATGATAAACGTCGCAGGAATTCTCTGTCTCCGTCTGTGGTCATCTCAGATCTAATCACACGGCTAGGTCAGCGAATCCTGCTTTGCTGCTCCGCTGCGATACATCGGGGATCCCCACCATGTTGCAAATGACGAAGGGTGACATCCGTGAGGTGCTGTGACGAACACTGGCTTTGACCCGTACTTGGGCGTGCGCATGTCCTGCGATCTGTCATGCAGGGATGTAGCACATATGTCCATATGCCACGTATGGACGGATATCGCAAACTGACAGGTGATGAAAAAAAAAAAAAAAAGCGTCAAATGATAACAATATCGGGACTGATGCTAAAAACGTTGTGTAGAGAAAGAAAGGAAGAAAAAACTTTCCAAGGTGTTTCGCCCAATGATTTGCCGTCTTCAAACCATCGCTCATCGCCACGCGCTGGATTTTCAATGACGAGAATTCAAATGAGGCTGTTCCGGAACACGCCCCGAGAGATATCCAAATGGGACGTTATTTCATCACCCTCAAAGTCACTTTCTCATAAAAATGCTGATTTATTATAAGACCCAACCATTCTGTCAGTACATGCCACTTATGAAGAGGTTAGGATTTATGTCTGCTCAGTGGATAGGAGAAAAAAAGAAAAGAGAAAAACAAGCTGAAATATTTTAAGAACTTTAAAACAATAATTAGACGCATCAACTCAAATTAGACTCTTAATGTTGTATTTCTGTCCTCTTTATGGTCGGCTGACGAGCCTGTTAATTTCTTTTGAAACATTAGAAGATCTCAAACAGTTCCTACTTAATAATGCTTCATTTTAATTGTGTTTGCTGAAAGTTGACACTGATTAAAATCTGTACATCACTGCAGGCGGGGGGTGGGTGGGGGGTGGGGGGGAATCAGTGGCATGTTTTCATTGAAGTGACATATTTCTCGCTGGAGGATGGAGCTGCGACATGAACTGTTTCACAAAATTGACAACTGTAAAAGGTAACACAAATATTGCCATAATGAGGCCCGAATCAACTTCTAAATGCCCTTCACAGAGAATTCCGGGCTAAAAATATTCCGTACTGTAGCCTGAAGAAATGCAGGTCAAATTAAATGTCTCTCTGGCTGTGCAGAAATCACAGCTAATGAATAACAAGAGGATCCAAGGGCTTCTGTAAACTTTATTACACACAAACCTATTTTGTGTTTTTCCTCAAAAAAACAATTACCTATGCCAGCACTAACACTGGAGGTTTCCAATCACCTACAGAAACAGAAAATATGTGACTGTCAGAGCTATCCATGCGAGTAATGACTCATCCAGTGTAGAAGGCAGAGCTTTCCAGAATAGTGTCCTTTAGGATTCCAAAGTAATTGTCTGCATCTTGAAGTGTGTAATTTTTATTATTATTTATATATATATATATTTTAACAGACGTGCATTTCTGCGGTGCTGAGAGTTTAGACTCCCGTCGCTGTCTGCAGTTTTTATTTGCATTTCTGCCCGACGAGTGAGGAGACAGTATGTGCGCCGTCATCCAAACTGGCCTTGAAACATGACATTAACTCCAGGCCTACATATCCTGAACCACTCAGCCTAATAGTCAGAAAGTGCTGCCGGCTACCTGCTACCGTG
>JAODLC010000015.1:2804288-2838735 GCA_026781145.1 Hippopotamyrus pictus
ATTTGCATGTCTTTGCACATCCCTCGTGCAGATCAACATTTATTTGTCCATCCCTCCTGTGGATTGGCGAGCTGTTACACATCCCCCTGCATGTTGACATACCTTTACACATCCCTCCCACAGACTGACATACACAAGTGTCCCTGAAATGCACTGCGACCCAATGCGATACTGCCATGCAAAAAAGCAGATGCTTGTATAATTTTGATGAGTTACTGCATGTCAGAGTTATTTATTGCACACAGCACTGGTCCGTTACTTTGTCTCCTCCCCAAAAGCCCAGATCACTCTGCTTTTAATGCTTTACTCCCTAGCTGAGCACCGTGTCGATGCCTTATCAGGCTTGCCTCTTATCTAGCAGTGAATTGCGTCAAATGGCATTTATTTTCGCTGAGCTTAATTCACGAAGACAAATCATCATCACCTTCAGCGTCTATTTGGTTAACGTCACCCCCTGCTTCCTTCTCCAAGAGCAAAGTAGCTTCTTCTTGCTACTCATCACAGGGCTGCTGGGGAAAGGAGGATACAGAGGAAGCAACTCCTGACTTTCCATGTTGATACGAGGCAGACGTTTCCAATCCTAATCTGAGGTTTCAGATTCTCTCCTTCTCCTCTTCTCAATCTTTATTCTTTTTTTGTACCATGATGATGGTTTGCAAAGCACATTACTGCTGTAGATAAGGAAACAAGCATCACACATCTGCTTTGCAGGACTGATAAACAGACGCAGAGCAAGTTACTGCAATAAATTAAGGACGTGCCTTAAAGAATCGCCATCTTCCGTGTTCAGTGCCGGCCAACGTAAAACTTCACAGCTCAATTAATTCAAATCTTTGGTATTCAGGATGTGAGCATCATAATATCTGCATAACTGTTAGTTCTTCTCTGATCATGACTAGACTATGAAAATGCATGACGTCCAGATGTGATCTGCATGCAAGGTTCAAGAGACACTGACAAGTTTAGAGAACACCTGCTTTCTAATGCAGAATCCTCGACGTGGCAACTTAGGGTGAAAATGTGCGCTAATAGCATCCCCAGACCAATATGCTTTATAAATATCTTTACAAATAGACTCTTGACAGATAACATATATTCATCATTTCAATAGCTCCCTACAATGTAGCGCCATGGAATATGCATATCTGCTTGCTTGCTTATTTATGTATTTGCATTAAGCCATTTGCAATGTGAATAAATAAAAGTACTGCAAAAAAACCATAAATCAAAATGGAAATACGCCGAGTGGGCAGAACCAAAATGAGACGATCTTGGATGTCATCAATAATAAAAAAAAAAAACACCTTTCTCCTAAGTGTGGACAGGTGAGTTTCTATATTTGAGCAGATTTCCTTGCATCACCACGGAGATAATAATACTTAGTTTGCATAATTTACTGCCCTGCCTGTAATCTATTCAAACAGCAAACTCTTATAAATGAGCGCTGACGTCACACACAAAAATAAAATCCATGCAGATGTCGCATGCAAATCGCAGCATAATAAATACAACAAATGGTTTTTGAGAGAGAATACGGACCATTAATGCTTAAAAAGAATAAATTCAGTCAGCCGGGGTTAACAGACTGCTTAGTATAATACTCAGTATAACAGACTACTCAGTATAATACTCAGTCTAACAGACTGCTCAGTATACTGTAATACTCAGTATAACAGACTGCTCAGTATAATACTCTACTGATGGAATAAGGATCAGCTACTGTTTTAAGTAATGAACTCATGAGCCGTTTGACAAATGTGGACTGCTATCTAAAGCCATGTTACTTTGTCCGTTAAAACACATGCATGGCAAACGAGTGGAAAACAGCGAAGAAATGCACTAAAAACACGGAAAAGAATGACCAAAAAAAACAAACTATTTTTAAGGGATGGAGGCAGATTTTAATTGTTTGAAAGAAGGGCTAATGTACAATCGATTGTCCTACAGATACAGTAGATGCAGAGAGACCGACACTGGCATTGTTAAACCTCAATATCCAGTATCATATTCTTATCCATATGTTATTCTGTCATTGTAAATCAATATACAAATCTAGAGTAACATACAATAGTCTCGGCGTGCTGTCCATTAGCTGATACAAATACTCTTTGCATCGATCTGTAAACCTGTTGTTAACCATCTGTCTGAACCAATTTCAACATGCCAATCATTGTTTTCTCCAAAAAAAAAATAACCTTCTCTGAATGTTTTTTTTTTCCTATAACCGCTCACTTAGCCGTTACTCTAGTGGGTAAAAAAATAAAATAACTTACGCCTTTTGGTTATTTTAATAAATATCCTCACATTCTTTCAATCGGAAGACTGCTCTGATTTTTCTGACATAAGACAATGGAATAAATTGACGTGTGCTGCAGTAATGGACATGGCCTGCTCGCCGTTTCGGAGCTCCGTTAGTAAATCTCTCACTGAAATGCTCAGACTCAGAAGGGCCCTGGTTCACTGCGCATTAGATATCACAGCATACTACCAATGACAAGGACTCGAGCAGGGATTTGGCTGATACATTTTATTAAAAGCACTTTTCATTTTGTTATGACGGTGGATCAGCACACAGCCTAATCTCACTTGCAACATTATTATTTTATTCATTGCTATTACAAGACCTACAGTACCACTCAGCTGCAGACCGTCACTGGGATTTGGTAAAATAAAGCGAATGATTTTAATTGTCATACAGTTGTTTCCATCACCAGTTTAGATTGATAAAGATACTATTGACTAAGAATGACCTATTAAAATAAAGAAAAAACAAAAAAAAGAACGATAGATAGATAAATGGATAAATATTTATCATTTATTTTTGAAAATGTAAGCACTGTGGTATGTTCTGATAGCAGTTAATGAATTAATTTATTATTCATTCATTTCATTCGTTTGTTCATTCATTCATTCGTTTGTTCATTCATTCATTATTTATCTGCTTATTCATTCCTTTGACTATATCAATATAGAGTTAAGTAGATAGCTACAACAAAGCTGACTACAGAGCCGGAGAGACCACAGCCCCTACGGACCACAGAGACCCTTCCAGTCTATGAAGATTAAGCGTTTGGCAGATTTTCATATGCAATAAATGGCTTGAAATGAAATCGAGGTCACATGTCCGGTTGCTGACATTGTATTGTAGATTTATTGTAAGAATAGGCACACCCTCGCTTGACTTGCTGAGTAGGGCAAAAATAGACTTAATAATAACAATATTCAGTGGTTGCAGAATTGCGCACCCCAGCCAAGGAATTTGCTCCATGTGGAGTCAAGTGAAAGAGTGACGTGTGGAAAACTGCAAATGGAATAAGATAAATTATTATTGTCAATATTATTACCATCAATAAGCACTGCTGTAAATATACCAATTATAATTGAACATTTTACAATGTTTCTATTACAGCGCGCCGATTAAATCAAGCTCTGACTGCATTTTTAGCACGGAGCAGGGGACGGCACGAACGCTGAGGCCTACCACTTTGACGTAATTGGCTCAGTCGTCGGCACTGTGTAGCTCCTCTCCGTTTTTCAAATCCTCCGTTGCTCCTTAACCTTTATCTTTGCCAGTT
The DNA here is from genome assembly GCA_026781145.1 of Hippopotamyrus pictus. NCBI lineage: Eukaryota > Metazoa > Chordata > Actinopteri > Osteoglossiformes > Mormyridae > Hippopotamyrus > Hippopotamyrus pictus. The sequence continues at coordinate 2,807,864 of JAODLC010000015.1, forward strand.
GAATTGGAAAGTTGGGTTTCTGGATCGCCAAACATATTATCAGCGCTTCCTTTTATTACGTTTCTAATTCCCATCTAAACAAAAAAAAAATTGCCTACCAATTATTTTCAAAAAAAGTAGATTGCACTTCATCAGGAAACCAATTTACTGTCTGTGTTTCAAAGGTGCCCTCTGCTTTAGTGGTGGCATGCCAATATATTCTTCAATTCACAGATGGATCACACTGATGAGGAACAATGCGGACGGTCAGTGGGAAAAGGAAAGACCTCGACAAATTACCGGCCCTCGAAACAAACTGTTTTTCTTTGGAAGGAACAACAACCACGGACAAAAAAGAAAAACCTACCAGATGTGATGGCATTTATGTCTTCAAACATTTGTGCTTGTAATTATGTAGACAAAATAAGGGCATTTTAATAGTGATGTATGTCATAAGAAAGATTAATTTTATTACAGTTTCAGTGTTGTTTTCACACAATACACCTCAGATGACTAAAAATGTTCCCTGAAGCGTATGAGGTGAAAATTGCGATGGATCACACCATGACAGGACATCAATCATTCACCGAGAGACTGTAAAGTAGCTTTTTACGAATTTATTAATTTATTGACTTAGTGCTAAAAGAAACTTACAACTTGTACATTACAGTATAATCAAATGATGTGTCATGAGATCTTCACTGAATTTCTTTCATTTGGCTTATATTCCAAATAAATCGTACGCCCTTGACTACTTCAATGTCATGTGCAGGTTGCTATTTTTAGCCCATCACCACAAAAAGGCATCACTTTGAGAAAGTCGGAAATCTTCGCTTCATCTCCAGTTCATTAACGAGGATGAAAGCTAAGAATGATAGTTAACGAAGGTCTAGGTCCATCTCAGAAACTTTGTAAAATCAGTCAAACCCAGCAAAAGTTTTACCTCTTGAAGATTCAGATACCTTCCGAAAGTTAGTTCAAAAATAAAAAAAAGTGACGACGAGCAAATGACAACTCTCATCTAGCTGACGCTTTATGAACAACTTGCATATTTATCTATTTAGTTATCTTTAGTTTATCTTTTTACTTTATCTTTATTGTTTTGCATAGGATTGTTTACTCTCACTGAGAAATATCCTTGCATAAAATGTGCCATCTTTGATTGATCATTGCATGGACAAGTTCAAAGCCACAGTTGTATCTAAAGGTGTCTTTCTGAATAACTATAGCCATCCATCTTCCCGCTGATTATACAATACAGGCTCTCAGGGGATGGAGCTTAGCCTGGCAGCAAAGGGCAGAAGCTGGGAAGACCCTGGATTGGATGGCAGTTCATTGGAGGTACGTGAAGACACACAGTAACACGCTACGCCAAAGTTAAAGACTACAGTTCATCGAACCACATGTTTTAAAACCTCAGGATGAAGTGGGAGGTCCTTCAAACCTCCTTTTATCCATGAATGATAAATATTTTTAAGATTCATTATGAAGTGTGCATGTATCACACAATTACGGTCAACTGTGCGATAGAGAATCACAAAAGGCTTCAACGACAGCCATCATATTGCTGAAACCTATATATTGTATAAGAAATTTTGTGTGGGTTTGCATGTTTACTATTCAACAGATATAAGGAAATCAATGAAGTCATCCACATGCCCTCATTGCTATTGAATAAATCATTCCTTTATAAGTATTCTGGAACACTGAATGGGACAGATGACCTCTCATGTATGCAAAGGCAAAGGAGGTATTGCATGTCAAGAGTGTTTGATAGCAAGGAAAAGTACGCACCACATGTTTAATCGGGATTTAATTACATAGGAAGGAACTTCAAAGGTTCATCGGATTCCATCTTCATGTAAGCTCACGGTACTACTTGGAGAATAAGTTTGGAAAAGTATGACCGAATGACTTGGTCAGTTGTAATAATGAAGTGATCTTTTATTTGCCTCTATTTGCTGAACCGCTCCGATCTGCATATCCTATCTTGCTCTCCTTTGAGACGCACACAGTTGAGAGGGGTCTGAGCACAGGGTCATGTCATTTATCTGTCGCCACTGGAACATTTCGGGGGGGTTGAGGGCCGTGCTCAAGGGCCCAACGCAGATATGATCATACTGTATGTGCAGAGGCGGGGGCTCAAATCAGTGACTTCCGGACCACAGAAATAGGGCAGAGATTCACTGGGCCACTCTCCTCCTCACATTATACACCCCCCTTCCCTTACATTTACCAAGCTATCAACATCACTTAAAATAGAAACTCGCAATGGCTTTAAAGCAGAGAAGTAGCCGGTTTCACTGACACAGCGAACATGTGCACCTTCCCTTCCCCATTGCTGTGTGAGCACATGCCTTATAGGGTGCCCCTAGGGACTGGGAAGAAAACTGCAACTAAGCACAATCAGCACGCAGCTCCGGGGCTATGGAGTAAGCGGGCGGCCTGTTACTGCGTTCTCCCCTTTAGGCCTTTAATTCAGTCTTTGCCTAGTTTTGGTGAACGAGGGACTCAGATTCAGTGTTTGGGTGGACGTATGTAATAGTGCATTTAAGTGCCCTGTGTCGGACTGGCAGCCCGTCGGGGGGGAACCAGACTCTGCATCACCAAAGCTCTAATGTGGATAAGTGCCTCTCGAAAATGGATAATGAAAATTAATAATAATTCGCTTCCAAGTGTGCTGTAATATAGCATTATGTAATAAACACAGGAGGGAAAACAAATGTTGATTTTTTTCCACAATTATTTACTTATTTGTTTGTTTGTTATTTATTATTAATTTTTCCATTTGTCAGACAAATCAAACTTTGAGTGGAGGAGCTCGTAATGGAATGTCAAGGGATAGTGCCTGAAATGTCAGGAGAGGTAAAGTTCCTTCTTTCTGGCTGAAATAAGAAAGGGCTATTTAATGTTCTGGGCTTCTGTCGCTTTCTTATAAAAAAGAAAGACTTTCAGACCTTCTCTGGCTGCTGAATGAATAGGTGAGCTTCCTCCTTGTGCTCTCTCTTGCTTTCCTCTCTAGGTCCCTGGCGAAACACGAAAAATGCAAATCCTCAGAGGATTGTGGGATATTGCCCCTCCTTCTGCTTAAATAATATCATCATATCAAATGTGTGCTGGGATTTATTGTGGAGTTATGAGGAGCTAAATGTACTTTATGCATGTATTCATGTACTTGTTAAATATTGCGCGCGTGTGTGTGTGTTTGTGTAAATGAAGCACTATGAAAAATAAAAAGGGAGACTCACATTTAAACTTTCATACTGGAATAAAACGAAATGTTTTATATATGACAACTTCTGCATAGTGAACAGAACGTTAACCTGTCACATCTGAGGTGAGGCTTGAAGAATAAAAAAAAGGAAAAATAGAAAATTAAAGTCCCCAATACATTTTCAAGCAGATGTGATGCTTTGCATTTTCCTTTAAATAAATGCTATCATTATTAATGACAACATTGACATTAAAATGCCAGCAAATAGACAAAGTTTTATTTGCTGTTTCAGTACTATGGTGCGCTACTGTCAGGAGGAGATGATGTGAGTAATGTTAGAAAATTGCATATCAAAGATGCTTGCGTGAGATAATGTCGAAATACTTTTTAAAGATTTTTTATATGCTCTGCACATGCTGACAAAATTTTGCGCCTTAGAAAATAACAAATATATCATAATTATCACAAAATGGCATATAAGGCTATATTGTACTCCATTTAAATAACAGTTTCCTTATGTTATGTTTGTACTGTACATGTATTCCAATCAACCACTGCATGTCTTATTTAATATACTTTTTTTCTATTAAAATCAACAACAACAAGAACTGACGTTTAATGTTTTATTTTACAAGTGCCCTTGGTTAAGAATGGCATTTATTTAATTTAATTACAAGGTGAACAGTGGTTCGAATGCTGCAGTGATTTCAAGTTGGTGATAAATACGTTGAAATGTACCCACAGGGCATCGACAGTCACTACAGCTTGTTTACAGAGCAGGAAATAATGTGAGGCATGATTAGCAATAAGCTACGTGCTTCCAAATACATGTCATGGGCTGCTTAGTGATCTGTATTGAATTATATGCTAATTATGGTCACAGGTACCGTAAGCATTGTGAGGTGCTCCATTTAACCCGAGTGGAACTATGATTTCGCCAAACGGCCGAGAGGAGGTGGTCTTCATGGCTTTCAAAAGGACTCCTTGTGTAAACATGCGGAAACAGGAATTATACAACAAAAAAAAAAGAGAACCGATTTTTCAGGTAATAATTGAAGTGTTAATTATAATATAAAGAAATAGAAATTAAAAATGCAGGTATTGATCAATGCTGCAATATAGTTGTATTTGCAGAAATCCTATCATTTCAGTTATTTTATAAATGAACACAGTAATTATCTCAGACTTTGTAAGCCTTTGTAAATATTCAAAAATATGTCTGAATGTTATCAATAGAAAAATTCCACGGTGAGCAAAAGTAGGCTAACAATATACCATGAACCTAAAAGAATCACACATCTTGACTAATTGGCTTGAGCTTTTTATTTGCCACAGAAAAATAGAAAGCAATTTTTAAAAATCAGATAATGAAGGTTTAAAACTTAGCGACAGCTGTAATTTTGCTACCCCAACTGAGTTCTGAGTATTTACGGTGAAGAGATGAGTCTTTTTTTTAATAAGCTGAATACACGATGAATAAATGTTCTTGTAGCACATAGTACAACTCACTTCAGCTGGTACAATTCTGTGATAAATATTATGACTGAGGTTGTCTACTCAGGGCATGTCACAGGGTTAGCTTATTTAATTAAATCCTGATAAATAAATATGCAAGGTGACAAGCATGCTTAACGAGCCAAAATGTTTATTTTTGAGATCTTTATGTTACATGCTATAGTTCTGAGGGAAAATGCAACTCATTATTTAAAGCCCCCAGAGGTGCAGGGAAACCATGGTAAACTGTAATAATGCAACATTATCCAGGGGAGAAGTGGAATGATACTTTCAGTTTGGCATGAATTATTGAATGTAAATCATGACTTTCATTGTCAGAGCCAAAAGCTGAAAGTGAAAGATGGCAATGCATTGTAACGTCATTATGACATCAGGCGGTAGGCTGCCCATCCATTTGCTGTCCTAGTGCTGAACACACACTGTGCCAGTGTATGGAAGCAATAGCGTGGCACTTTAAAATGACGACCAAATGTGCCACACATGTGTCACATGTGTCAGGTCCTCGTAGAACCTGAGTGTAGCACCAAGGGGTTTATCGATGAACCATAATGCTAAATTTGTCTCGGACGTAACACAGCGACAGGGATCGTCTACCATATGCACACCAACAAATATGTCTGTGCTGTTCAAATTCTCATCTGTGTCCACAGTAAAAAAAACGAAAGAAAAACACAACAAAAAAACTGTGTAGCTACATTTTTAAGCGCCTTTTTTGTGGCACAAATTGCATTTCGATCAAAACATCCGTCAAAATTTCTCATGGTGTTGAAAGTTCGCTAGAAAAACTGAACTGCGATTAGTAAGGTGTGTGTGTGGGGGGGAGCTGTTTCATTACTTTGTTGTTTGGAAAAAAAAAAAAAAACTTGATAAATAAAAATGACCACTGTAGCTTTTGGTCGCATTAACATGAAGGGACCGCAATTTATCTGCAGGCGGTGTAACTCTTAGGCAAGGTGGCCGATCTTACGAAGAAAGAGCCAATCTGCACGTGGGTTTTCGCTGCGACTCCCTAATTAGATTACTAATCAGTGGACTGATTGGCTGAAGAGTCCTCACACCTGGGTTTGAACAGCCGACCTAAAGGTTACCCCAAAAAACTGCAAATAAACCAGGACTTTGAGGATAAGATTGGCCGCTGTACTCTAAAGTCTAGAGGGGCGGTGGACAGGCTTGTGGACGGTAGATTGGGTTGTCAGTGTCATATTCTAAATGGATGAAATGTATAATTATGTTTACTCTCCTGCTGTTCGGTGAGTCTGTTTGTTGTACGGGGGACCTTGGCTCCCGCTAAGGGGAACTGGAACCATACGGTTTGGCGGCACAATAGCCCTGTGAGAAGAGCAGCGCATTCAGAGAGGCGTAATGTATTCCAGGTAAATTACTCTCAGACAGAGAAAATGTCTTTGAACTGTGGGAGGTTTCTGTCTCATCAGAAATACTTATCTGCTGGAAACTCCAGGGATGGTGACTCTAGGAAAACTCTGGAAGCTTGGGAGAAGGGGGACGGATGAAGTCTAACTCGCAATGGCAAGTCAGCATGACAGGACAGCCAGGCAGAATCGGTTCAGTGGATTTTCCTATTATATCTGCTATGAGTACCTTTCCATGAGGGCTTCAGCAAGACAGCATAACTTGCTATACGCAATTTGTAAGGCCGATGTCGTGTCGGCCAACCGAATGACAGCTGATGTCTCTTCTCTCTGGATGGAGTAATTTGTTCTGGCACGTTTCATAATACTAACAGTTGTTTTTTTCCCCTCCACATTTTTGTTTACAGCACTGTTGTCTTATACACCAATTTGTTCGCGCTGGGGGATTCGGGCCTGTGCTTCACAGCCGGCACAGTTGACCTTCTTCGTTGAAATAACAGTCATGAAATATCAGGTAGAGGAGGGTCCTGGTTTTGTCTCTGTAGCCTGCAGGTCACTTTATTTAGAACATCGCAAATTGTTACTGCATCTTTGTTTACATATTCCCTCCTTGGTTATTTCCCTCAGATTCGGGGGCAAATACAACAGAGACATTGTGATGCTTCTTACTCAGGCTTGAAATTTGACCCAACCTTTCCTCATTATTTAAATTCATACTTTTAAAAAGTAAAACACACACATATTCAACAGTTTTTGTGGCAGGGTTTTATGTGGCTTGTTTTCATGCAGGGGGCAGACAAAATATAATATAAAAAATATAATATAAATAAACAATGTATTAATATCAATAATGAAATAAGGATTTAGTACCATGCAACCTTCTGCACTGAAGCAGTTCTCGTGCTGCTTGCATAGATGCCTGCACTACGTGTGAAAGGCCTGATAGATTCTTCCAGAAGAAAAGCCTTCAGTTCTTTGAGGGATGAATGAGACGAAAATTGACTTGGTAGTCTGTGCTACAGAAATTCACATATAGGTGCAATGGGGTTTAGATCTGGTGACTGGGGAGGCCATGCTTGATGTTTGACTTTATCCTGGGGGGGGGGCATTATCTTTATGGAATATGGGGACATCACGTGTACCCATCCCCATAGAGGCCATCTATGTCTATCTACTGGCCTCTTCTTCACTGGCTGTTATATGACCTTGCAGAACAATCGCTGGACCCAGTGTCTCTCTCCAGACGCCATTATGAATCCACTATCCTCTCCCTGAAGGTAAACCGGTCTGGGTATGGACTGCAGGGCGATAGACGGCTCATCAGACCGTGTTACTCTTATCCATTGCTTAGGAGTCCATCTGTTCTTTTCCTTAAACCAGGTTGTGTGTCGTTTGTGCATTAGCTTTGGATGCAAGAGCTTTCCGAATGGCAGCCCTGTCACAACTTACATTCTCACGGTCGAAACCATTTGTGGTGATATTTCAGACTGTACTTCTGAGGCCGCTGATGTTTACCACCCATCCTGTTAAGAGAACATTTACCCCTGTCAGTGAGCTCTGACTCGCAGCTGTTCATCTTTGCCAGTGCAGTGCAGGTTGTGTTTGGCATATGCTGTCATGTTTTTTGAGAGACATAAAATCATGCTGCCTTTTCTTGTTAGAGAAGCAATTCAGACTCCGACTCCTTGGCTTCTTCGGAGCTCCGTTAGATGCTCACGTTGCACTGAAAACTCAGATATTCTCGCTCTGATCGCCAGGCCCCACATACCGTATATCTGACACGCTGCTAATTGACATTCAGCCTAATATGAATCACCTTTGTGGCTGAATTTATCACTGTAATTCAGCTAAAATCCCGTATAATGTGGTGTTTCCATTGGTTTGTCCACCTCCTATTTATACGTATGTGCAGGGGGTGTGTACAGGAGCGGGGCCAGCTGGCCCAGGCTGAAAGCTGATTGGGCCCTGGAGTACTCCCTCACCTGTCACTCACTGAGTCAAAACACATCATTGGCTAATGATAAGGTTGGCTGCCCTGTATGAATTATGGCCCCTCCCACCTTAGAAATCGTAGAATTATGTGTACACACAGACAAACTACTTAAATACCACCCCTGTCCCATTTTTATGAACACAGCTGTGCAGCTCTTGTCCCTATACCTCTGACGGTTGTATCTGGTCTTGGTACCTGGACGCTCAGCAATCTGTACGCCTAGTTGACTCCTTGACAGTCGTCTTTTGTAATGTGCTATTTGCCCCACTTATACTTTGCTTTTTACAACAGCGTGAATGTAATTCTGCATAGTTTTAGCAAGCAGCTTATACCAAATGAATGCAGACGGGCTGTGGAACTGGTATTTCTGGAAACTGGTGCATCCATCTACATCGACCAACGCGGAAACACCTACTCCTGGCTGCCAACAGGTTGATTTGTTAGACAAACCTTTGTCACATGGAGATTACGATTCTCACAATGTCTTCCTGTAAAGCACGGCTGTCACAGTGATTGGGTTCCTTATTGTTCTGTAGCAATGCTCAGTAATCACTGTCACAAGATGAAAAGCAACAACAACACAAAAATTATCTGCTTCTTATGTTGCAGGCAATGACTTTTGATTTGGGATAATTGATTATTATGTAAAATTGGCTTGGAGATCAATAGCTGTAGACCACAGGTCTTTTTTGTTGCTGTGAATCTATTTTGCTTTTTCTGAGACTTGAAGACAAGAAAAAAAAAATGAAAGGGAAATGTAATATTAATTGTTTCTAGGCTCATATTTTTTGGGGGGGAAACACTTTCTGTACTACACGTTTGACTTACCCGTGCACTCTTAGCAAAAATTACCAATTTGGTTTAAGTTTTCCAATGAACAAACATTACATTTCCCATGTTACTGTAATATTTTTTATTTAAATTACAGTATTTAAGTGTTAAGAGATCTATGGGTGTTCTTGTTTACTGTGTCTCATGTAATGTATGTGAAATAACAGAATAAATTAAAAATAAAAGTCAGGTCACAGTAAGAAGCTGGGGTGTGGGGCTCGACTCAGCCAAATACCCTCTGCATTCTTTTCAGGGGATTTGCATAATTTGACATGGAATTAGACTGGCTAAGACACAAATCTGTCTTTTAATCCACGCTGACACAAAGTGCCCCGTTGTCATGTCTCCCTGACCCTTTCTAGCCGTATATCCTGCAGCTGTGCCTTCCTCCTGCAATGTGCGTTAGATAATAAGATCCATCTTTACCATGGTTACTTCCATACATGTAGTTTTTGTGTTGGTTCTCCATTATGGTTTATATGTTCCTTTAATTTCATTTTATTATTTGATGATGCCGGTATCCGCACAATGAAATTCCCAAGTATGAGTACAAAACATACATGCCTCTAAGCACAAGAAAATCACTGGATATTCAGCACAAATTTGGTATACTTACTTTCTGTGCTGTCTATGGGATGTTACATCACAGACTGGTTTTGTGGGGTTTTTTTCTGGGTACTCTACTTGGTGAATTGGTTCCTGTAATACATGACCCTGTGACATTTTCCTGGATGTGCGTGCACTTCGATGGACTGGCTTTCCATCGATGGCGTATCTGACTTTACGGTTACTGGAAAAGGCAGCAGATTATCAGAGACTCCTATGGACTCTTTGCTGTGAAGGAATGATTATCGCCGAATACATATTGCAAGGTATCCTTGCAATTTTTCTCTTGAGTATATCAACGCTGTCTAATGAAAAACATTTACCTCCAAAAATCCATTAACATGAAAAATAGAATTAAAATAAAATAGAATTTAAACAACCATGCTAAGACCCTTAGCACCACAAACAGAATTCTATATTTACACAGCCATCAGTGAACAGATTAATGTTTTAAATGGACTTACATGGATTGTTATCAGTAAGGCAAATATGTCAGTGTCAGCAAGATACAAACTAATCTCACTTCTCATTCTTAATTAATAATGATGCTAAGTAGCTAACTATCAAGCTATCAACATTACGTTGTTAAAAGTAGCCATATAAAGTAATCCATCAAGATCATTGTGAATACAAATGTTATTGTAGTACAAACATAAATACTAGTTAAATAGATGACTTCATGAAACACCTTTTCATTAATTAGATGTCAAATGGTACTGGTAGACAGAGAATGGGCGGAACGCATCTATAATAAAGTGTCACAACTGTCAAGAAACATACGTATGTGTTTTCTTTTTATTGCCGATGATCACGTTTCTTTTCGTGACCAATCAGCATTTGAGAAAAAAAAAAACTTAAAAATCATAAGAATGTAGCATAAGAATGAAGACAACAGTGAAAATAAAAAGAGCAATTGTCACTAAGCGATGAGTTACTTAGCGGAAAGCATCTGAGCACGGGTCAGAAGCAGGGCTATCAGCAGGAAAACAAGAGCAGCACCAAATGAGAGCAGTGACAAGACTGGTTAAGGCAGAAAAGTAAAAATGAAATTTCCACTAAGTGGAGCAGGGAGATGCGATGCCTTTTCTGCATGGCCTTGCTGTAACTGAAGGAGCAGGACTGTGATCGCATACTTCATGCCTTCTGATGAGAGTAAGCAGTGAGCTAGCTGGCCCCCAGGCATACTCCAATACCATTACACGTGATGGATTTCTGCTTCTTCACATATTCTCCGGAGATGGAAAGTTCCAAGCGGCCTGACTAATGTATGACATTAAGTTTTTGGGTTCAGGTGTCGCCTCAGAGCCGGCGGATTTCGGCGACACCGGATGCCACTTGCATCGTTATTCCTTTCTTTTGCTGCTATTCCCGCATCTCGTGAATCTCGTTAGCCGGTGCATGTAACCGAGCAGCCCACGCTTAAATACGTATTTCTTTCATATTAATAAAATAACAGCCAAAGCTGCTCACAGTAAGTCAGAGGCCAAAAACAGAGCAGCTTGTGTGCTTCCTACCGACACCTCCAGCTAGCGATCGAGCGGAAAGTAAAACCTCTTCGTAAATGTAGTTCGCCGCCACGGTAAATATTAAGTGCTCGGTGAACACAACAAATGCAGAGTCCCCTGCCAATTTTCACCTGTGTATTCCGGATGTCAAGATTGCTGTCACAATTATTCAATCTACCTTTATGAGTACGTCCCCCCAGACTCCACCGGCGCCGTGTAAGTTCTGCCTTGTTTATCTCCAAGTGACACTAATTGTAAAGTAGCCCGCGGCCCCCCCCTTGGGCATCCACCTCAAGCGTCTCTTCTTGATTAACGTCGAGTTAAGAAGTTGGAACGGGAGCAGTCACTGTCGAGATTTTGTCACTTCTCTAGAGGGAGCTCCGCCTGCCCCCCCCCCCCTCCTCCGCGTGGCCCCAAAACCAGTGCTTTCCACGCTGTCCAGTGACAATTAATGCCCACTCAAAGTCACTGTCAAGCTCAGTGACTTTGAGACGCAGCGGGCAAGATTTATTTTCAGTGACTGAACACTATGCAACCGCTTGAAGTCTTCACGCTTAATTTATGACGGACGATGGGTTTTGGGGCCTGTAAATGTGAGATAGTCTTGCTTCCAGTTGACCTTGCTTTCTGATTGCCCTACAATAACATTTACAACGCCGTCAATCCAGGAAAGGCCACATTAAACCAAACTTCCCGATACGTTTTATGGTGGAACGTGAGACACACACAGCTGTGTCAGGAGAGTTTGACGCACTTTTCTCAAAGTGAAAGTGAGAAAGTAGGTCAAAGCTTATTGAAATACCACAGTCCTCTGAACACGATTACCTGCAAAGTGACCTTAAATGCAGTGATCAGTGTAAATTTGTAATTGGAACTGGCAGAGAATTTCAAATACTGAAAACCTCACTGGGCATACGTCTGTAATTCTGCCTGTTGTGAATTCTCTCCTATGGTGGTACATTCTAAAAACAGACTTGAGTCTCAAAACAAATAAACAAACGGCAGAGAAATTTCCTTTAGGATTTTACTCTTTGTTATTTTTAACTCTCAAACCAAATACGTTAAACTGCCAGAAGAACACTGTTCATGATGCCTTGATGAAACATTTCTTTTAAAATGTGGGCATTTAGTAAAAAAGAAAAATCACTATGATGGATGAATATGAAGGAATTTTGCCCTGTGCAGGGTTTGCCCATAACTTTTTCTGTTCATCCTGGAATAAGTTTTGGATCCCTGTAAAGAATATTAGATGAGCATTTACTGAGGACTGACCGCATTGCTGCATCATTGACCCATTTAGATCACGGTTTTTCTGCACTGTGGCCCATCAGTGGCCTCGTGGTACCAAAGGCAGAGAAACGCAGTTCGGTCCGTAACAGGCTAGTGCAGGGACGCAAACCTGATCACTGGCTGATCGGGAAATTTACTGAGGGGCTAGAGCTGAGTGACATGAACAATTTACGGACTTAACACCTTATCAAATTTAAATGACAACAAAATAAGAAACTTTGATAAATTACTGATGAGGAACAATGTCTGATTGCACGCATCAGCCTATGACATCATAGAAAGAAATGCGATTCCAACCAATCATATGGTAGTGTTTTAAGAACAGACGCGGTTGGTCGAATTAGCGGAGCATGCATACCGCTGTTTTGGTGACGTCATAGAAGAGATAAGCGGCCACTCAGACAAAGCTTCAATTGCCGGTGAAGAAGGTGACAACTCAGTAGCCACAACAGCTTTTATTTAATAGATACTGCAACTAAACAAGGTGAAACGGTGTTGGTGTTGTGGCTGTACTTTGTGCAGTTTAAAGTCTGATACCCATCCATCTTCTGTAACTGCTTGCCGTGTTCAGGGTCATGGGGGGTGTGAAGCCTACAGGCGCAAGGGGGGGAACCACCCAGGATGGAACGCCAAGCCATCACAAGGCACACTCACGCATGTACACAAGAACATGCAGACTCCACACACAGAACCATGGCAGAGACTGAAACACTGGTCCCATAGGAGTGAGGTAACAGCCTTACCCATTGCAGCTCCATGCGGCCCCTAAAGTCTGCCACACAACAGTTAATTTTTATATGATTTATTTATTAAAGCAGATTTCCACTTGCAGTCCATTAAATTCCTCTCCTTTTTTAATGTTCAGAATCTGTTTAAGGGCAATTCTAAGCGAATCTTATGCAAAAAAAAAAAGGAAACTCTAAGTAAAAATATAATGACATGAATTATATTGTGATAACTATTACCCAAGGTGGACACCCCCCCCCCACCGCCCACCACCGTTGCTAAAATTTGCTGATGGGCCCGCATGATAAATGATGAATAATTAGTCACATGGTTGGAATGGCTGAGTAACTGAATTCTATCCATTTTATATACCTGCTTCTCCTGATAGACTGAATTATATATCTTTAATTGATTTTAAGTGGTTTTACACCTGGAGGTACAAAAAAGTGGGAAAGAAAAACTGTTAATAATAATAATAATAGCTTGTTCCTCAAGTATACTCAATATACTTTATGAGAAGTTAGCTTTAAGGGCTTAATTATTGAACCTGAAGGTAACCTACATGCATTTACAGCTTTTAAAAAACATCTCTGAGTACTTGTTGTTTAGTTAAATTTAGTGATATTACTAAGTTGACATAGTTTGCCTAATTGTATGTAAAGAACACTCATTAAGCCACTCTTACCTTTTTTCCTTACACAAGTCTTCTCTATTATATATAAATATACCTTTAACAAAATGGTCGGTGAGGTGCATTATCCTTGACATGATCTTGAAGCTAGTTTTGCTTCTGTTTGAAGGACCACTTTTTATTCATTGAAGAGTAAATTAAGCATTTCAATCAATATGCTCACGCCGTATTTAACTAATGAGACTCGCCGTCGCCTGCGAGGGCTTCAGACACCTGAGAGGTTCTGCAATTCCATCCACAGGGGTGCAGCTAAAGACATTATTGGGACACTGGGACGCTGCTTTCACTTATTGTCAAGCAGTCTCCTGCTTTTCCAGATGCCATAACAGTGGTGAGAGGGGTGTTAAAGGTAGGACTGGGCGGTATGACCTCAAGTCAATATTTTATTGACTCTTTCAAGCACAGCTTTTTCAAATGCTTTTCATATTACAGTAGTGCACAAATGAAATGGCTGAACTGTGTATAATTCAAATTCGCTATGACACAGCACAGTACTGTACAATAAATACAGCTTATTGCAGTTTTGCTGCCGCATCTCATTGGCTCGTTTTAGGCAGTTTTACGACCATGATTTCTGTGCAGGCAGGCTTAGCTTCTGGTAGCTAGCAAAAGCAGATGGGTTGCCAACCAGACAAAGTAGTCAAGTAAAAAAAGTATTGTCATTTTAATTTTTTCCATATGTTATGTATAAAAATACCCAAAATGAACACTATAAGCAGACTACTTGATTACTATAAGCGGATTCCTGTATTTGTAGAGTGATTCTGTCCCAAACTTTTTCATCCATATAAGTGGTTGATCACTATAAGCGGTTTCCACTGTATTTTAAATATTGCTGGAGTTGAAACTGATTTCCGCAGTGTTTACATTTGACCTCTTTTTGATCGGTGTCGTCGTCACAACAACCACAATGGGTCCCCACGAGGGACACGGCATGGTGCAAGCTGCTGGAGTTGAACAGTTTACTCGGTGATTGAGCTCTCCTCCATGTTGCTTCCATGTGGCAGACTGGACGGGGTGGAGTCACATGACACCACATGAGGTACTATGTTTTAAGGGGACAGTACAGGAACACACTGGAGTAAGTATTGACATTATTTTAAGTATTAACAGAATTAAAAATAAATAAATAAAAATGAAGTAACTAACATGGGTGAGATTACGTCGATTAGAGGTTCTGAATGTGAGTTTTGGTTAACTTTCCATTAATTGCCCAGGACTAGGTGACGGGCTTTGCATGTGCACTCAATAAGATGGAGCATTGAGATGTCCAAGTCACATCAGAGAGCGGCTGGTATACCCCAAGGTTCAGTCCTCAGTCCCCTCTGCTTCGCCCAATCAGTACCTCTCCAGGTTCACCCCTACAGATGGATTATGTATTTATTATGAATGCAGAGTTAAATATGGTACAGCTTTGTTTTTTTCCATGGCATGAAAAGCCACTATATCTATCTTCTTAGTGAGACCATAACAAGTAATAGGTAGATACCTGAGGGACAGATGTAAAAATGAATACTTCCATATTTTAAACTTCACATTTTAAGACTGATATTTATTATCACATCCTTTTTTATTGCAGCCATATATTTCTAAGCGTTAAAAACAAATTGGATTAATACACTGTTTTAAAGTGAATATGAAAGCAAATGGGTCTCACAGGTAGCTAAGGCTGCTCTTTATAGTCTGACCCTTAAAGAATATGAATAACGTATTACTGCAGACTACGACCTCCGAACTCCATGCTCAAATGCTACCGTCCGTTTCCACTGGTTTTAAAACATTGCACTTTACCGTGTAATTTATAACTGCAATTACTAGCTAATAGAATGAAATCAAGATGCAGTATTAATCTTAAAAAGACAAAGCAACTGTAGATGTGGCTGTTCGAAAAGGTTCTAAAGTTTGCATTAATCACAGACGAAAAAAGACCAATGGGGAAGAAAAATACCTGGGGAGAAAAAATCCCTGGGGAGGAAAAATCCCTGCTCCAATGGAAAAAGTGCAAGGGTAATGTTCATGGTTGTCCGTCTCTCTTGCCATGCCAAAAGAAGCCTTAAATATCCCTTATAAATTCCTTGATATTGACTGTAATATGGACTAACTGGCCCCAAACTGCCGCTTTGCGTGGGACGGTTTCATATAGCATAAAACAGGCTAACTCAGCAAAGTAGGCTGCTGTCGTATGATAAATTAACAAACAATACCTTCATAATAAATCCCTTGGACTTTGCAAGCAGAATGCACTTCCAGGGCAATAAACTATTAATTGTAGATGGTGATTCAACCGAAGCAACCTGCACGTTAATTACAAATAAACATACAAACCCGTATGAAAATGCTCGACCACCTGGCCATTTTGTGCCTTAAAGGAGTTTTATAATACAAGTAAATTACTTTGACAAGGATTATATATTATGTGCTTATATTTTCCACTTACTTAGCTCGTCCTGACTGGCTAGCTTTCCCCCTAAAAGAATGTCTTGTTTTCTTAACCAAGCAGTGACAAAGTAAAATAAAATATCTTTGAACAAATGAACAAACAAGAATATGTTGACACCCAATTTGTTTAAGAATCTGCTGAATGCTTAGATTCTAGAAAATAAAATGTCTGGCCTCATTAGGAAGTGTATTCCACTACATAATAGGGCTACCACCTGTAACTGATTGGGTGGTGAGAAGGTCCAGCCTCTGGTTCCCCAGGCATCGCTTCAGATCTTCTCAGAGGTGCTCTGAGGGCTTTGAGGTTCTGCTGACTGTGGTGACCATGGCCTAAGGCGTATGTAGTCTCAAGCTCCAGCAGTCCATACTCTGTGTGTAAGGGCTTTCCCAGTCCCATCACCAACAGCTTTATTACATAATCACCCACAGTGCCTTTGTATTCACTGCCATTTGCGTCACCATTCTGGAACCTAAATCATATGAGAGCAATGCACCCTGTCCAATGACCCTTCTTTTGATATATACCACAGGTTCACTTGGATTCCCATTGGGCAGGCTGAAGAATGTTGCACAGGACTCTGAATTGTATGTATTCTATGCATTACAGCCCATAATATCCCTCCAGACAGATTTTACCTGAAGAGAGTACCTGCTCTCACCATATATTACCTTGTAACATGTGTAAATTGCTTCATTTTTGCTGGCCTGATTTTCTTGCACCACTATCTTCAGCTAACATTTTTCGGGAATCTTTCCTTTCCTTTACTATTGCTCCTAACTGATAAGGTCTTTCCCTCTAATTTCCATGCCTATGTGGTTTAGGTCTCTGGTATAAATTTCCTTAGTTAAGTGGTATAAATTTCCTTAGTTAAGTACCAGAAATTTTCCCGGCAGTCCCGATCTTCTCATTTGAAGTATGGTGCCCTTGAAAAGTAATTTTTTACATAAACTTTATCAGAAGAGAGTTTCCTATCCTGATGGGTGCCTTGCCCTGATCCTATAGTGGTTAGTACTTTGCGTTGTAGCTGCAACAACCCCAATTCAAATCTGGGTTATGACACATTGCATCCTAAAAACAATTACTTGTGGAGTTTTGTTGTACTGTACATATACAATGACCGTGAAGATACTCGTTAAGTTATTTATCTAGGCAATTAAACCAGCATCTAGTATACATTGCATCTCTGAATTACGTAACTGTGTCGTTTTTATTTTCAAAGTTACTTTTATTGAAATTTTGAAAATATCCTACATAATAGCACATTCTGTTAATATAACTATAAGCCTAACCTTGTTTGTATCATTACAAATGCACACTGCTTAGACAGCTGGATAGCAATTCAGGGTTTGTCCCTGTATTCTTAAAAGCACCACCGCTTGAGAAGTAGGCGGGGCATGGATGGATGGATCGATGGATGGAGAAACAGACACAGGAGATTGTTTGAATGGTGACAATGAGAACATAAGGCAGACATTTTGGCTTCAGTAGAGGTGTGTAAAAGTGCGGGGACACGCGGTAGCCTGTTTTATATTCTTGGACACTGGCTACAACGTGGACAAACAGTCTCATCAACTGACCTCACCTCGCCTTGGGATGTCCACGCATTCTAGAGCCGCTGAAACATAAATTATTTACTGAAGCTTGTGACACACAAAGAAAGAATTAAGATAAGTGGAGCCATGAATATTTCATATTCAGAATACTGCAGGGCAAAGGAACCAGATTTTTTTCCCCACATGACTTTTTGTTGCTTCCATGTGGTTATTTTAATATCTAATGATACTGAAAAAGTGTCAGTGTAAATACTGTATTAAGATAAGTAAAAATATTAATGTTTTTTAAATATGTCACATTAACTGTTGGTGTGCCGCCTTGTCCGAGTGTTCGAAAGACAGCAGAGAACCACGGTCTTTGGTCGAGATGAGGCACTTCATATCCCAAAATCGCGGGTTCCTTTTCAGATGCCCCATTAACCTCAGACTGTTACGTCGCTGAAGGCACTGCCGTTTGACAATGCACACACACCGCGAGAAGCAAAGCAAGGTCGCAGGAAGGTGGATTTGGAAATGCGTCGAGAATAAGGCATGGTGGTCATTGTACCAGACCGTATGTGTCATGAGTTGCTGTGCAGGTTTCTTGATACCAGATTTATATCTCATTCAAGAGAACCCAAGCAGAAAGACAATTAAATAAATAACCGCTGTCGAGAAAAGTAATGAAATAAATAAATAGCCCTATAAATTATTCCTCTATTAAGAGCACCAAAAATACCACATATAAAACCTTCACATTAACTTAAATGTAGTTAATGCCTTCCCCTTACAATTATCCTTGCACCTGTGATTACTAAGGCAAAAGGTCAACCCAATTAATCTGTTACAACTTGCAGCGATTCCCTGCCTACCTTCTGGTCACTATAAAAAAATGTGTTTAATGAAGATGAAATACTATTTGCTACATCAAGTTAAATAGGAAGCTCACCACTCTTTGAAGCTCTTCTAAGGAACATCTTTTGTAGGTAGTAAAATAGAATCCTTGTTTACCTCAGATTTATTTAGATTTTTACAATGAAGTTAAAGGGTGTGTTTGAAGACATTGTAAACAGAATGTTAGACACAAATGAAATGTGCTTTTAGTAGGAACTAAACTTGCTACACTGCAAAATTCTATTTAATTAATTAATGTATTTCTTTAAACCACAGACAGACTACCTTTAAATTAGAACTACACAGGCAGGTTGAAAAGTCCTTTAAAGATAAGACCTCAAATAATCCCTGGTGAGACAGCCAGTCAGCAAAAAAAAAGAAACAAAAAAACTTTTTTTTAAAGAAAAGGACAACCAGGATGTTAATTTAGGGCCAAAATCTATTTCTGAATGCAAATTGACTTTGGCAAGGATTCTCCGGATAGGATACACAGATTCACACATACCCTAGTATGGGATAGTAAGTATAACCAAAGGTATCAATTTACCATCATATGAAGGTTGCATTAAGGCTGCGTTCCGTTTGAACTCTCGGAAATTTCAACTGGAATACCCCTCAAGTCGGAATTGCGACACATGAACTCAGAGGAATTGACACAACCCCGAATAAACAGTATTTATAAAACTATCGACTTCTGTCGATGAAGAGGCTTATGTGTGACTCATTAAATTTCTCGTGCACACAATACTGTCCAGCTTATCTGTGGACTTGTTGCTGTGGAGTTTTATGAGCAAAACTCCATGTAATGTATTGTTGTCAACTGAGATTGCTAACAATGGCTAACAATTAACTGGGCTAGAACTGGATTTCATGCTTAGTCAGATTATTTGTAGGATTTAAGGTAATCCAAACTAAATGTACATGAACAAAGAAAGCCCATTTAAACTTCGGTACCTTAAATCCAACAAGTTGTCCGGCTAACCATGAAATCTTGCTTTTTGAAACAGATCCTTGGTATTGTTAAATGGCTTTCCCGCTTGCTGTACTGGAACGCCTTTGACTCGTGTGTGACGTCGTATCCAGTTCCGAGTTCCGACCTCCGAGGTAAATGGAACGCAGCACAAGTTTACAGTGCATCCCCACGGTGACCCGGTGGGGCGTGGAGTAATGGCGCCCAGCTGGTTTTGGGTGATCCCTTCTGTTGCCATGGTGAGTGATTACCATTGCTGTGCCTCCAGACGACCAGTAAATAAGACCCAGAATTAATTGGATTAATTGCTCGGTTAGGGTTCTTAGAAATTCAGCTATCTGGGTTTAGAGGATGGGGAATTAGGGATACCATTGTGCAAAGCTTTGACCAATGCACAGTGGCCTTAGCTAGGTTTTAGCTAGCTATTTGTTAGAGTATTGGGGGGGGGTGGTTATCCCCATTTTACATTCTAATCTGGAGTAATAAAACCCTTTTGTTCTTCTGAACTTTGCTCTTGGGCTCCTTTGTACCGCCCAAGGGCAGGGCCTCTGCAAGGCCCCTAAACCCATTATCGCTACAAAGAATGACGCTGTATATACATGCGGTCTGTCTGGTGTTACCCGCTCAGCATCTGTGAGGTCACTCAGTCTCTGTGTCAGAGAGCAAGACGGACATTGTGAGATGACCTCTAAGGCCACACTCTGAAAAGCGGCACCTTTCTTTGCCCGTACGTAATGTCACACTCACAGCTACACTGCGAGTAACGACGTAACACGGTCTATTTAATTTTCTCATCAACAATAGCGATTTTATTTTGTATTACCTTGAAAATATCACTGCCTTAACATTTAAATATAAGCTATTAAACATGTAGTCTTTTTTGTGTTGTATTTTTTTTTTTTTTTTCATTTTAAATTTAGGTAGCCTGTCATGTGAAGATTAAATGAATGCAGCTGTAACATAAGGACATTATGTTTTTAGAGGTGCCTCAGTCACAGTATTGGTTGGCTTAATTACTAGACTACTGTCAAAAATGGAGGATTTGTGGGCTGGGGGGGTTCTTGCACTATCCTTAAGCACCATTTATGTTGTGATTTCTCCTTTCTAGACTGACACTGTTCCAAGATGCATGATAAAATAACGATTTCCCGACTAGAAGGAAAATCACCATCTCTTGAAAGTCTTTTTTTTTTTAATTGACACTGCATTTTTATGTGGGTTTCTGTCTTAGCGTGAAAAGACTCATGTGGCAGAAACGCAGGACCAATTTGCTGTCAGCTGAAACCTGTTTTGTCCTTCTCTGGAAATTTAAGGCTTGTGCTGAGTTCTTAACGTACTGTAAATTGCGCATTATAAATGCGTGACCGATTGCAGAAGCATCTCCGAAATGCGATTTAAAAGTACGGCTAATTTTCGAAATACCGTGCCTAAATGCTGTCAAACAAGGACCCTCGAAGGAGAAGGAAATTCTGCTTTTTTTGACACTAAGGCAATTCATCTTCAAGAGCTCTTCTCAAACTCTTTGGCTCATAAACACCTTTGTTTACTTAGATTCATTCAAGTCTGCCTTCAAAAATCACATATTATCAGTTTCCGACTTCTACTTTTCAGACAGGTACATCCCTCAAACGTTCAATATTTTTTCAGCACGCATGATTAGTTCCTACTTTATTAACTCTCTCCTGCTGTCTTCTGAGGTTTTCCACTTATTTTCCTTATCCTGTCTTGGATTGCATGCACATTGCAAATTTGCAGTGCAGTGTAGAATTAGGTCTTTTCTCAGCCGCAGATACCTTACAGCCGTGTCATGTGACTCTCTCATAGAGGTTGGCTGAGCTTAATTTCAAAGACTTGCATTACTACAGGGCATCTGTGAAGAAACCTGTGAAATGGCTTGGAGCACAGTGAGCTGAGACCTCCGAACACAATTAGATATTAAGGAATGTATGGGACGACACTCTGCTGTGTGACTAGGCTGTCTAGAAAAATCACCAGTGTTAATTCTGTTTAAAGTATTTTTTTCCCAGTGAAAAACACGTAGTTATAATACAGAAAAAAGGATGTTGATGGACATCATGTATGCAACAAAAACAGAACTCCTCTGATACACAACCTGATATATCCTCAGGTAATATCACTGCGTGCCATGTGTCACTTTAGTTCTGACAGAGCTAGATTACCCAGCTCACTAAAGCTTACTTGCCATTTGTACACATACACTGCAATACATTTTCCCTGATCTTTCCCTTTTTTTTAAGGAACCCAGAGGTGTGATTGAAGGTTTGGGTCAAAGAACAAGGCCAGCCATTCATCTGGGACCCCGGGGACATTTTTCAGAGGGTTAAGGGCCTTTCTCAGGGGCCCGACAGAGATGTAGCTACTCTGCCAAGGATGAGATTTGAGCCAGTGACAGAGACAGAGGCCTGACCCATTGAATACTAAGTGCACCAACTAGTTAAATTCCTTCCTCTGAAAACTCTGAGCATTCATCTCAGGGAAGGTTAGAGAAAAAATAAAAAATAAACCAAATGGCTCTACAATCCTGCGACGTCTTTTAGAGTTCATATGACCGTGTAATTAAGTAGGCCAACGCCTGAATAAACTCTTCGAGCAGGTGTTTACCACCCTGACTGGGGGGGGGGCCTAAAACGTAGGAACTGTGCCGTTAATATTAAACTCATAAAGCCATGACCCTATTAATTAATAGTTATGGGTGTAGGTATTATACATATATAACTTTGAAGATTATAGATTATATTATTATATTACTCACCATATCCCTAAGTAAACAATTTAAATATTCTTCCATGTCATCATAATTTTGATAAATATCAGGGTGCATTTTATATCGGTATAATATAAAGAGCACAGTTAAGTGTCTCCGGATTTGTCTTTTATAAAAGCATGCAAAAATATTTTTCTGCTTGCTATTTATATTGAAGTATATGCACCATTTTATTTTATTTTTTTTAAACAATGAGAATATTCTCAGGTAGGAAAACAGAGACCTTTTTTAGCCTGTCCTCTTTTGCAAAGATTAAAAGCATATTTTAAAACACAGCTGGTAGGTGGAGTGCTGATAATCTTTGGAGGTATCTGCTTGTGCGGAAGGCATCCCTCCTGAGGCCCTGGATACTGAGAACCATGCATCAATGTGTAATTTGATTCAAAATTGAAATAAGGTGATACAGACGCTACCATGCAAAACTGCCAGGCCAATGTGATACTCCCTTTGAACAAAAGAAATCACAGCGATAAGGAGGGAGCCGTATCCAATTATTGCACCTGGAAAGGGATGGTTATTGCTGTATGATGTGTCATCGTCTCGCCCTGCATCCTAAATTGGGTTTCCAGTTCCCGGGGAGGATTGTCACTGGGTAAATTGTGTAGACAGCTTATGTGTATTTGCTCCTCAAGCAATTGTGTCGGTTAGCAGACTTTAAAATCCTCACATATGGGGGGAACTTTTTCCTGGACCCTTTTGTGATTCACACATGAACAAATCTGTTGGGTTTTGCTTGAGGGAGCCTTCTGCATGCTGGACGCTGTCGTTGCAGGCATCTAATTTGTTTACTGTTTAGCATATGCGATCAAAGTGTGGTTTTTGATTTCGCTCAGACGCTACATTTGAATTAAATATAGATTAGAATACACTAGAATTTTGAGAAATGGAGAAACAACTTTTGTTTGTTTTGTTTATACAGTAAACAAAGTAAAGGCAGAGTCTTGATAGGCAAATTTACCCTGGGCTATTATAAGTGATATTCTGTCATCAAAAGGCCCTCGTTTGACTTGAGATGACAAAAGGCTTTATGAGGAATAGTGTCTGAAACTACCGGAGCACTTTTAATAAACTGCCAAGCTGCGGGTAAGTGATGAATCTCATTTGCATTTCTGCCCCTTCCATATCTGTGAGCATCTTAAATATAGACCTCCTCTTGAATTCATATTGAGATATTTAACTCCCTTAAGGCACCTGTGTCAGAGAACTCTACTACTCGGTGTAAAGAATATTAAAGTAGCGGTCTGATTTTAAGATGTATGCTAAATAGCACAAGCAGGTTGGATAGCAACTAGTGAGCACAGGTGCTTGGGCACCTTTTGAATTTTAAGTTAAAATAGCAATGAATGCTAATTTCATGCAGTAATGTATGGTAATCTGTGCAGAGATTGGCTTTTTGTAGTTATTACCTCTATACTACTCATCTGTTCTTCTTAAATAAAATAGTCAGACCTATAGCAATTATCTAATAAATTTCCCACATATTGTTGTTCATCAGGGCCCCATTCTTGGAACTTTGCTTTTGAAAATTCTGATTTTGCGATACTTTGTTAGGATTAGATTTACACTGCAAAATAAAATTACTACAAAATTAGCAGCAGTAGCAGTAACGGTAGTACTAGCAGTGGAAGTCATAATAATATTTTTTATAATGATGATGATGACGATTGACAACAATTATTATTATATAATGTTTCAAAATAGCTGAGATTTCTGTGACTGGAAGGAAAACTTTGTGGCATAAAAATATGTGTAAATACCCAAACGCTGCTTTGGAGTTCAGTTTTGTACAGCATGCCGTCCTCACAGCGCCCCCTGTGATGGGACAGGGTATGGCGGTGTCTCACGTGGATCGTGCTCACAGGATGTAACATAACCAGCTCTCATCTCATTAAAAGCAGCAGTGGGGGAGAGACTGCTGCCTCTGTTACCGGGAAGACGAACAGAGAGGAAGGAGAGATGAGCGGCAGAACACGTTTCATCAGAGGATTTACAGTTTGCTACTCATTGATTTCCAGTTTTTATGTCCTATGATGCTTTTGTTTTCCTTTTAAGAAACAAATACAATCCGTGTACTTTGTGTTTGTGATTTCAATTGTTATATTTTTTAATTTGAGTGTTCCTGAGCAATGAAATTAATGAAAATGAATCACTGAAGCAACGAAATCACAGTAACATTGAAATTAGACAGTATCATGCTGTTTGCCCTGGATTAGCTGTGAATTATAACTCATACGTGGAATTATTAAAATAATATCAGTTTAACGAGGCCCTTACATGTAACGGATTTATTGCCAAGCAGACATGGCATTGAATTTAAATCACAGGAATGAGAAACAAAAAAAGAAAAAATGGTAAAAGGTAAATAATATGGTTCACGGCGAAAAAACAGAATCCAAACTGAAGGCCTACTGCTATATAACGACGGCAAAGATTCGCTTCGGGGAAACAAATCCCACGGCCACAGATCCGCGCTGTCCGACGTCCTGTCCTCCTTCCTGCTAAACATATCCACGGACGCTTCATTAATGCACAAATCCAACCAAATGTAACTACCCACACAGTCTAAGCCAAACAAGTGTCAGCTGCTGGCTCCTTCCAAAATAGCCCACACAATGCCTAGGTATGCACACCAGCCGAATCCACATTGTTTATTAACACTTATGAATATTTATCCCGGCTGACATGAATTGTCATCAAGGGTTGGTGCATCACATTCCACGCGAGATTGACATCGTCCGTTATGCAAAACGACAGTGCTTTTCATCAAAATAAATTATCGTCGAGCTAGCATGAGCTGCTTCTCCACAAAGAGGAAAAGTTCAGCAGACATACATGTGCAATTAAATAAATTGCCTGCACACCTCCTGTAAGCTCTTACTGAAGGTGCATGCAAATGAAACGAATAATTCACATGAAGGTTGAGCCCTCAAAACTCCTTCGTGAGCCAGAATTGCACAACCAATGAGCATCTCTTTTTTGGGATTGTATCAGATTGGATTTTGTATTTAAACAATTTATAGAACAGGAGACCTGACTCTTTCATATGGCGCTATAAAGACCTCCCAGGCTAAACACCTTTCCTTCTGTCAGAGGGACACATTTTCCTTGCATTTAAACCTCGGCAATCAAGCAAATCAAAGTATTTTCCGAAGCCTTGGGCGTGTCCTCATACCGAATCACCACCCTCACCCCCATAGGTGAAATCACATGAAAAACTACACTAATCACATTTGCAATACACCTTGAGAAATTACAGGGCTATTTTGCGTGGATATTTTTATGTCATTTCCACTCTAGATGTTGCAGGGTCTCTTGGAAACATTTATATTGTTAATCAAAACCCAACAAACCTGTGAGTTCATGGACTTCTGCAGGTATCCATACTCCATTATTACAGCATATCCTGCTGACAACTGGGACATACTAAAGTAGGCACTACAAACAGGTACAAGCCAGCAGTGAAATGTGCATTTATTACCTATTCCCATTAATCCAAAGCAGGGTCACAGGGGTCCAGTGTCTGTCTCAGAAACTATGGACACAAAGCAGGGAACAACCCAGGATGGGGCACCAACCCACCACAGGGCACAAGGAAGGGAATAACCCAGGATGGGGCACCGACCCATCACAGGGCACAAGGAAGGGAATAACCCAGGATGGGGCACCGACCCATCACAGGGCACAAAGTAGGGAACTACCCAGGATGGGGCACCGACCTATCACAGGGCACAAAGTAGGGAACAACCCAGGTTAGGGCACCAACCCACCACAGGGCACAAGGAAGGGAATAACCCAGGATGCAATCATGCCAACCAACTGTGCCATAGTGACAAGGAAGTCGCACTACGGTCAATTACAATATAAAAAATACTTGACATAGCCGTATGGGTTCTTTATATGTGTAAAATACATACAATTACTCACCCGAATGGGTCAAGGTTTTATATTTATATGATATATTATGTATATAATATCTGTCAATGACTGACATCCTGCCCACGGTGTCCCCTGCCGGATGGATTTCAAATTATCTTGACTAGTTTTATTTGCATTTAAACCATATCTGTAAAACGTGTAATGCACAGATGGGGGTTTTAGAAATCCGTGTCTCACTCTCATATCTCCTCAGCTAGGTGACAAGATCTATTGAGCAGCATCAGAGGACGGGGCTGCCTACTCTCTCACATCTGGAGTGACACTAACGCTTTCAGATTCTCATGTTCAAGAAATCTTATGGCAAATCTATATTATTCCATTATAAACCTAAAATTAGCCACATCAAAATCATTGTGGCAGTTTGCAAACCCCATAGGCTGTTTGCAAGGTAATAAAACTGTTACATACATGTAAATCTGTGTGCATGTGTCTGCAGACTTGTCTCGAATTGACAAGATGGCCAGAGTTGGCGACACTGAAAGTATATCCTTGATACAGTTTTCAGGGTCTCCTCAACATACACACAGGTGATTATGAATAATCCAGCCTTCGTGGGGATTATCCCTTGTAGATCATAGACACTCATGCCATGTGTACATATATTATCATTCGTGACAAAGTCTGACTCGCTAATAGGGTTAGTATCTGGAAGTGGATGCTGTGGAGGAACGAAATTTGTTGGAACTGCTTCATCATACCTGAAGGTCTGTGAAATGAATATGCCTTTAATGTTTAATAAGTGTTAATCTTTGACAAATGTTTGTACTTGATTTTTTTTTTTATTAATATAAAATAACATTTTTAAACCAGATCATTTGTTGGACAAACAAGTGACAAAGAGAAATGAGAACAGTAATTATGCATGTTTAAACTACTTAGTTAAAATGATTTTATGTTGACTGACACAGTAAAACCTGATTAGACACAAACGACATATAGTGTCAAATGCTAGATGAATAAAGATAATAGCTCCTGACATATCTTCGGTGTATAATGTCTAAGTTCCAATTTTGTTTCGTGTCTGTTCTTGCCAGATTATGACACAGAACACCTAAAAAATGCACAACAGTCAAAAGATGAAAAGCCAAAGATGCGCAGAAGTGGAACTTTTTAAATTTGGGAGTCTGAAAGTTTTCGCACAGAGGTACATACATGTCATTTGTTTGGAGATACGTCTGCGATGTCACAGCATAAATCAAAGTGACGATCGCTTAATAGGTGGCTGCAAGACGTCTCGACACTCGTTCTAATGAAGTTTCAAAGTGACGGACGGTATCTCAGCAAAGAGCACAGACATATGCTTTTGTTCTTTCTTTGCGTGCTTTCATTTTGTGCACCTCGTTACTTATTTATTACGTACATGCTAAGGATTTGACACGTTTCCCTAGTGCTGGATCATCATATCAAGGCAAGAAAGTGAAGGGTAATGTTTTGCGTTTTTTTTGTTATACGCCTGAGAAACATGAGAAATGAAGTAGGGATTTTATGTGATAATGTTACATGATGGCAATTCTTGCTGTAAATGATCGAGTGGATCTCAAGCCCTGTTTATACTTGATTTTAAAATGCGTCTAGGGTGATCTGATCTCAGGTAGACTGCTGAGACACATTGTATGCGGACACTTGTGTTTACCATACATCTTCAGTGTGTCCAGCTGACCAGGTGTGCTCAGATTTCACCTGTATTACTTCCACTAGAACAGGGCTCTTCAAATCTGGCCCTCGATTCCAAATCCAGGCCGTGTTTTCAGTTCTCCCAGGTAGTTAGTTTAGTAATTACTGATCCTGATTTGCCACAGAGGCTTCACATCTGGCTCACAGATAAAGGAAGGCTGGAAAGTCAGCAATGCTTGGACCTTGAGGACCACGACTTGAACAGCGCCTTGAACGAGGTCAAATGACCCTGTGCACAGTTATTGTGACGTCCTTGTCGGGGACGCATCAGGACACATTAGCGTTTACACTACAAATGATATGTGATCAAATGCGCCAAAGACCACCTTAGAAAGTAGTCTGATCGGATCGGATCACAATGCGTCTTGCTCTCGTCTTTAGTGCTGTCCACTTGCTATACGATTTCCCAAAGGATGCATTTTAAACCCAAGTGTATACAGGGCATCTGTCACGATCTTCTGGCCCACATACCAGGGCAGCCCTGGCATCATATAGCCCACATACCAGGGCTGCCCCGGCATCATATAGCCAATATACCAGGGCCGCCCCGGCAGCATATAGCCCACATACCAGGGCAGCCCTGGCGTCATATAGCCCACATACCAGGGCTGCCCCGGCAGCATGTAGCCCATTTTCCAGGGCCGCCCCGGCAGCATATAGCCCATTTACCAGGGCCGCCCCAGCAGCATATAGCCCATTTTCCAGGGCCGCCCTGGCAGCATATAGCCCATTTACCAGGGCCGCCCCGGCGTCATGTAGCCCATTTACCAGGGCTGCCCCGGGATCATATAGCCCACATACCAGGGCCGCCCCGGCAGCATATAGCCCATTTACCAGGGCCGCCCCGGCGTCATATAGCCCATTTACCAGGGCTGCCCCGGCATCATATAGCCCACATACCAGGGCCGCCTTGGCGTCATGTAGCTCATATCAGGGCCGCCCCGGCAGCATATAGCCCATTTACCAAGGCCGCCCTGACGTCATGTAGCCCACATACCAGGGCCGCCCTGGCATCATCAGCTGCTTTCGGTTGCCAGTTAAATGCTTGTTAAGAAATCTCTGAATGGTTCTGAAGTATTTCTAAATTAGTCCACAGTTCAATGTAGCATGCACTGGTTGTGCGACCTGACAAAATACTAAAACGAATCGCAGTTAGTCTGCTGGCTCCATATTATTTGGATGCTTAAAAATGCATATAAAGCCCATAGTTCAGTTGTTTGCGAGATTTACGGTTATTAAAATATGGCAATTATGTGCACATGCCAGTTAGGCTTGCAGTGTATTGGCAGCATAACAAATTCATAAAGTATGCAATACTTATACTGCCTGATCTTCTAACATAGTGCATTCCTAAATTCAGAGGGCATCTTTCCCAGTCGTGTTGTCTATAGATCTAATGAAGCCGATTTAGGTTAATTGACGGTAAAGTGAAATTTAACCAAAGAAATGACTGGTTTCGTGCACATAAAAGCATTGGGATCTGTCCAAAGAGCAGCACACTATCAGAATTACCTTCCATTACTTTCAGAAGAACATGCTTTATTATGTGCTGATATTACGTTGTTTGCAGGTTTTTTGGCAATCCCTTCTAAAAGGTAATGGGGTGACATTTAGGGTCAGACTTATAAAAAGGCACAGAGCCCATCGTCGGGCGACTGATACGTCGTTCCTCCCAGGTCCTAGTCCTGGCTACTTTGGGGTCAATACCTTTTTCCGCTGGAGACTGGCTTCATTTAATGGTACTGTAAAGCCAGCTTTGTGAAGTTTAAAATATAATAGACTGAAATTCTGGACCTTCGCCAAGCATAACCAGAATCCACAAGGCCGCCAAGAAGCGTTGGTTGAGCGTTTGTGATGCCAAATCCATTCGTTCATGCAGAATGATGTAGTCTCCCCAAAATAATTCATATAAAATTATAAGCTAAATGCACAACAGGATTACTGAGTACATCCGATTCCATTATACCTGTTTCATACCACAGAATTATAAAGAGGCTTCTTGGGGCGGGGGGGGGGTCCATTGGATTGGGATTCTGATATTTAAAACCACAGATAGTATGACCTGAATTAGGCATTCAGTGGCTGAGTGAATACAAATTTAATCTTGAAACCTACATTAAGGACGACTTACATTCTTCCCAGTGAAGCACAAGGCTTGAGTGGCCGTAATACTTCTGAAACGAGTGACCCTTTGCACAATTTTTCTACCTGAAAATAAATAAGTACATAAATTAACTGGGGGGGGGGGGCAGCTAGAGACTTGCGTGGATGAATTCTGCATTTATTTAACTTAACTGATTCTTGGTAGATAAAGTTATTGGTATTAAAGCTGGTTACATAGAAGGTAATAAGCGTTTCTCTGCTGAACCAGTGAAAATAGCAAATCCCAGCAGATAATCCAGTGGGTATGTACACTGTGCAGTTAATAAAAAAGTGTGTAATAATTATGTGGAATCGATTTTTTTAGACTTGAATAATGCAGGTCAATATGACTCCTTCCCGGCCAGCCCCATGACAGTTACGGGGGGGGTGTAGGAATATACCATCTGCACACACCCTACTCATTCTGTATGTCTCAGATATTTAGGTTTCTTTCATCCATGCCCAGCAATCCCAGTCCTGATCACCAGTGCCGTGAGCTGACAGGTTAGTTATTCTTGTCCCCCTGATGTCATCATCCACTCCCCATTCCGACTTCCGGAAACAGTTATTATTACGGACGCGGAGAAGGGGCTTCACGGACGCGGAGAAGGGGCTTCACGAACGCGGAGAAGGGGCTTCACGGACGCGGAGAAGGGGCTTCACAGATGCGAAGAAGGGGCTTCACGGACACGGAGAGGGGGCTTCACGGATGCGAAGAAGGGGCTTCACGGATGCGAAGAAGGGGCTTCACGGATGCGAAGAAGGGGCTTCACGGACTC
>JAODLC010000015.1:2856662-2872435 GCA_026781145.1 Hippopotamyrus pictus
TTTGTGCCTCGTCACTGGTTCAGGTTCGGTTTCGTTCATGCCCCGTTGCTGCCTCTTCGATCTAATGCTCACGTTTTCGATTGTGGTCCAGGGTCGGTTTCGTTCGCGCCTGATGATTCAGGTGTCAAGTGTTGGTCAGTTCTCCCCTTATGCTACACATGTTGACAAAACCTGAGACCACCAGATATGTCAATACATTTAAGAAATGACTCTTTAAAGAGACTGATTTACAATACCTGTGAAAAGTCTGGGTATAGCTACTGAGAATTTTTTGTTTTTCAATATAATGACCCTCAGCACACCTCAGGGTCATGTATTATCTTGTGAACAAGCAAAGAGATGGAGCACTGTGACAGATGACGTGGCCCCACAATTCCCCGACCTAAACCTTTATAGAACTGGTTTGGGATGAGTTGAATGAATGCCTTTTATTGTCACTATACATGTATAGTGAGATTAAGAGCAACACTTTCAGTGCAAACATGTACACATGACAAACAATACACAATAAACAACTGATAAACAAACAACAAACAAATGTTTTTGTAGCGCTATATACATTAGAAATAAATAACTGAATAGAGTTTTAAATATATGAATACCAATGTGATATGTAGTGTATTACATTGTAATAATGATCATATTGCACAGTGTACGGTATTGCACAGTTCTCGATACCATTTAGGTACAGGATATTACAGTTGCTACTGTCCAGTCAGTGCATGTGTGATTTTAGAGTGGTTTCGCTTTTGGGAAAAAAACTGTTATTGAGTCTGTTTGTCTTTGCTGTGATGCACCTGTAGCGCCTCCTTGAGGGCAGCAGGTCAAACAGATCAGAGCCAGGGTGGGAGCTGTCCTTGGTGATGCTTTTTGCTCTACTGAGGCAGCGGGAGGTGTAAATATCCATCAGGGAGGGGAGAGGGCAGCCGATGATCTTCTGAGCAGTAGATCGAAGAGTAAGAGCAAGGAAGCCGTCTTGTGCCCAGAACGTGTGGAAACTCCTTCAGGCCCGTTGGAGAAACATTACAGGTGGCTACATCTGGAAGCTGGCTGAAAGAATGCCAAGTCTCCCCAATGCGGTCATCGAAGCAAAGGGGGGCTCTTTGAAGAGTTGAAAATGAGAACATTTGGAGACGTTGAACATTTCACTTGGTTGTACAACATTTGATATGTATACTTAATCGTCTTTCACCATAAGGTGAATAACAAGTGGCCAAATGCATTAAAAGCAGCTGTGTCCAGACTTTTCACTGGTCGGCCTCTGTACCTGCACTCACTGAAATAAACAGCAGCAACTAAAATCCTCATAAGAGTGATTAACATCCAGTTCTTAGTGAAATATGCAATCACACAAAAGAATGCGGTGCAATAGGCCTACAATTATGACACAATTAAATTAAAAGATAAGTGAGACTGTGAATGGTGGACTCTTTTCATGCCTAAATAAATCATGAGATCTGTCTTGGAGAAGTAAATTCTCAAATTGTCATTGGAAAAAAACTGTTAATCTTGTTTTGGCCGAAGATCATCTCTCTCTATTATTTGCCTTTTCATTCAGATGTTCCAGCTGCAATCCTTCAAAATTGTTGAGGCAAATCAAAAATCGCCTGGATCGCACTGTCTTTGTTGGTAGCTAGCTTTAATGATTTCTTTTTGGTTTGTTAGTATTTGTTTTTAGTTTTTTGTTCCCATTAAGTTGTCGGGGTAATATACAAGGACAGTTTGTGCTTGTTCTCTTTCAATCGCCTTGCAGTCGGTTTGGTTAAGTATGTAATTGACATATTTCACAGCCTTCAAGAATGCTGAGAGCTATTATGCAAATGATTGAGATGGTGCCTTCCTGGCAGTGTGTTCCGCTCGCTCACTATAGTGCACTACAGTTTTTCATGCCCGTTGTAGTGAACACTAACACCCTCCGTCAGGCATCACACGGACAGCCTCGGGACAGACACGTCTCTCCTGTGATGTGCAGAAGTAGCATCCAAAGTAATTAAACATTAAATTATGAAATGAATAAAATGGGATGATTGTCGGCATAAATGAAAACGACGTCTCCCAATGAATTGTGTGAAACATAAATTACTGGAAAGAAACAAATTGAAAAAGCATCTGACTTAATTTGAGAGAGGATTACAAGTTTTTCATTTTTTTCCTTTGAACGTTCAGCCATTTGCAATAAAAAGCAATAAATTATTTTGAATTATTCTATGTACACTGTAGCTTTTGTTTATTTCCTTCAGAATCTTAATAGGAAATACAAACAATTACAGGTTTATTACAGAATCAGTTTCCATATACAGATGGATTTCATTCCACATAGATTTCAAGGTTTAATATCAGCTCTCCAGGGAGATAGATAAAAGGTAGATGTACAACTCCAGCAGATCGCGCAGTGAACGGGTTTGAATAATCCAAGGTTACTCTTCAGAAAACTGGATTCCTGCGGCATTTACAGAAATCGGGCTCTAATCGAAGAGAGACTGCTGTCTGAGAACAAATACTCCTCTGGTTATATTGAGGGGTTGAAGTTCAGGATGAAGCCCTTGAGTACAGATGTGTTTCCAGTTTACACTGGAAGAAAGAGTCTCTTGTATTAAATGTCAGGGCGTCCCTTAGAGTGGGTGACAATGGCTGAATGAAGGTCTTTAGGGACTCATGATATATTGTAGGGACCCCAGGGGAGGTGGTGCTGGAGTAGAATTATTCTCTCGATGGTCAAAGTGTAAAATGTAAAATAGAGTTGAGGGTGTCATGTGACACATCGCCATTCTATCTATTCTATACCCAGGTATACAGTACACCCGGCTTGTTTGCGTCTACTTTTCATGCATTTACTACGGCCAAAGATATGACGACACGTTCTTCTGTGTGCCTATAATCAGAAGGTCGTCGGTTCAAACCCAGCCTCAGCACGTCTGTGGGTCCTTGAGCAAGGCCCTTAACCCCCAGCTCCCTGGGTGCAGCTACGGGCGGCTGCCTTTCGCGGACAACTTACTCTACAAAGGGCAAGTTGAGGGAGGCGTAAAGACAATTTCCCCATGGGGATGAATAAAGTATCTATTATTATTATTATTATTATTATTATTATTATTATTATTATTAATTAATAATAACTTCTAGTAGCAGAGGTTGACGGATTACCACCTCCAACAGCATCTATCTGGACTGGGTCACCATGAAGTCTTGGTAACACTTTTTGATATATAAAATAATATAGTATTATGCTATTACTTACATATTTTTTTAACCCCAAACTAAGTCTTAGTTACATGCTTATTACATGTTAATTCATTATTAATGAATCGTGACATATTTTACCTCAGGCAGTTACTGTACTGTATTTGTTACTATATCTGTTAATTATGTAAACCTTCCTGAACTACTGAAGGAACAGTCATGAATAACACAAGTTAAATTCTCATATTTGTTCATCATGAATGAATCATGATGCATCTTTCATCCCGTGCAGTTCCTATATTTGTTACTGTATCTGTTAATTGTGTAAACCTTTGTGAACTACTGAAGGAACAAGTCATGAATAACACAAGGATCATGTTTGTTCATCATTAATGAATCATGACACATCTGTTATCTACACTAGCAACTATGCTTGTTCATGATTTGTACTTCAGTAGTAATTGTGTAACTACTAAGTATTTGTGCCCGATCAAGTTCACTGCTACAACTGTCTTCTAATTTTTCTTGCCTTTCCCACCCCAGGAGTAGATCTATGACCTGTAGGATAACAAAAAAAGCACAGAAAATGTCAAATAGCATCTTTCTCTGGGCTGCGATAACAGTAGGGGCAGGCGATCTGATGATTTTATATCGTGATCGATCGTGAAGACGTACACAATCTACTTTTCGTGCGAATCATAGAGGTCGTGACCTTCTATGTCCCCCAACTAATGTTCCCAAACTTCACATAAAAGTACAGTAATAACGAGGATTGGTGCTACATTCTCAAACCAACGGAATGACTTCCTACAAGGTGGCTATTAGGAGTGCAGCGTGGACTCAGCAAATTATACCACGTGCCTCTATCACAGGGTCGTGTGACATATTTGGAAAACATTCCAATGTGAGCTACCGGCATGGCGGACGAGAAGCTGGTGCCAAGGAAGGACTCGACATCAGTACTGCGGTAAGTATTTGGCAAATGCAGTCACTTCATCAGAAAGAACCTGGGTGTCTGTAAACATGGAAGAGCCCCTTGGAGGCCGGTCAGGTGACCGGGATATTGCCTGCTGATTGGTCCCAGCTCTCCAGCAGCCTACGAAATATATTTGTCTAGTCGTCTTCTAGACCGGTTATGCTTCCCTGAGTAACAGAAGAAAAAGCCGCCCCCAGTCACCTACATTAATTATAACTTTTGTGTCTCATGTACTCTGCTGCTTATTTCCATATATGTCAAGTAACCAATCTCTTCCCTGTCTACGCCCAGAAAAGTAAACTTTCCAGTTAAGATTTACTGCTGCCAAGGTCGTTGATTCCAAGGTCATGCATCTTTATCCATTGTATTCCCATGTAATAACGTAAGTGTTCCTTTAACAATTGCCAAACACATTACCAGCTAGATAAATTAAGTAGCCCAGTGCAAAATCTGTTCCTAGTGGGCCTTAATATTTATAATAGGTTGTGTCAGTGGTTTGAATGAAATGGAAACACAATGTTTAACCCTGGTGAGCGATGGTATGCACTGCTTGAAAAAAGAAAAGAAAAGAAAAGAAAGTGGTTAGTTGTCATTGTTAACAACAAAATGTGTTGTCTGCATTTAACTCCTATGTCATAACCGGGGGCAGCAAATTCAGCCCCCAGAGAACAGCACCTTGGTCTAGTCACCTCAGTGGTGCTCCGCTGGTCAGGGAACTAGCAACCATTCGCAAACATAAAGGTAAAAAACA
The DNA here is from genome assembly GCA_026781145.1 of Hippopotamyrus pictus. NCBI lineage: Eukaryota > Metazoa > Chordata > Actinopteri > Osteoglossiformes > Mormyridae > Hippopotamyrus > Hippopotamyrus pictus. Next base: position 2,861,567 of record JAODLC010000015.1, read on the forward strand.
ATAGACATTCGCTGAACTATGTCCTATTATTATTATTGTAATTATTACGTTGCTTGTTTATTGTTAATATTTTGATCATTTCTATGTCTCACAGGCCACTGGCAAAGTCTGAAATGAGGTATTACATAAGCTACCGTGATTTCGTTTTTGTCTGCTTTTTGTGAAATGTATCCCATAAGCCCTTCTAGGGTGGCCCCATGGTGCGCTGGGTGGCACTGTCCCCTCTGGGGCCCGGGTTCGAGTCTCTGCCGTGGCTGCGCGTGTGGAGTTTGTGTTGTCTTGGGATTTCCTCCAGCTGCTCTGGTTCCGTAGCTGCACACGTGCGTATGCCCTGTCATGGGCTGAGACCCCACAACCCTACAGAGGACAAGCGGGTATGGAAAACAGATGGATGGTATAATTTTCGGTTTCTGGTATTTATGAAATGGGAAGAAATTGACAACAAAGCCCATGAAATTTAAAGGATTTCCCTCTGGCTCTTCAAGTGGCCCCTTTCATAAAATATGAGCAATAAATATTTATAATTGATAGCAATTGCAGTATTTCAATTGCTGTCGGACAGCGTTTAATGGTTTTAGTCCATTTTTTTTTTAATCTCTATATCAATTACACCCTGCATAAACATTGTGCTATTCAAATATTCACCATAATATAATGTGATACTGTATTTTATATTTTAAAGAGAAGCATAATTACAGCAATTATCTCAATTGCAGGCTGTTACTGTCTTACTTTTGGGAGACGGCACAGGAAGTATGCTGTGACCTTTCATTGTATAGCTTTCAGTAGCAACCTGCATTAAACCACCGAAAGCAATTACAGGGCAGCCTATAGCGTGCAGCCCGCAAGCGTGGTGACTATTGTATTAGGCCGCACTTTTCATTTTTAACTTGCTGTAAATGCCATCTCATTTCAGAATTAAATCCCCCGCTATTATTTAAAACACGGACACGCGTGCATGTGCTCTGCCCGCCCCCCCCCAGCCCCCCACCCATTCCATTTTGGCCAACAGCGGTATTAAATCAAACTGAATACATTAAATCTTACACCAGGAATGGACAATGGTTTTTATGATTGCTTAGCTCAGCCTGATAGCAGCGTAACAGCTATATAAGTCATTTGTATCAACTCATTACCATTTCAGGACCCGGGCTGCAGGAGAGGTATAAGCAAGCGCGGACTGGATTGTTACCAATAGCTTGTATGCTAATGGAGCTTCACTGCTGAAGATTGCCCTGGACATTTATGAAGATTTAAAGGACGACAGAAGGCTCCGCTCCTTATTGTCCCATTCATAGCCGGTTCAACAGGCCGGCCAAGCAAGAGTAATTAGGAAATCATGTTATAGGCTGTTGGTTTTGCCGTTTCCCTTAGCATTCGCAGCTGATTCTGGTCATGGATTACATCATAATAAATGTACACCCCTACACCATCAGCCTGCACTGTGGCACTGCCTGTTTTTTTTTTATCGTTACGCTTCCCTTCATTTACTGCTGTCGCACCCAAGGCTGAAGCCCATCTACTTCTACCTGGACGAGACTTCAAGCCTCTCAGCGACACCATGGCTGAAAGATGGACGGGCGGTAAAAATTTCAAACTAATTTTCTGTAAAGTATTAGGTGGAGCCCCCTACTGGCCCCAAGCAGTCACTACAACAGACACACCCCTGTCTGGCAGGAGTTCATCCATTAGCTGTTCAAACAATCTCCCCACACGGTGCAGAGCACGTCCAACGTTTGGTCTGCTACTCCGTTTCCTATTTCTGCATTTAATAAACACACAAATGTGCTCGCACACATGTATGCAGAATTATCAGATGATAGTATAAAATGTTATTTAAAAAATTAGTTTAATTAGATGATTGATAGCATGCAATAAAATAATTATACAGATCCATTATTTGCGATTAACATTTCATGTGGAATACTTTTGCTTCGACATGCATCCAACCGAGAAATGACACTCTTCCATTTTCCATAAGCACCCATTCTGTGTAGGGTCCCGGAAAGGCTGGAGCGTATCCCAGAATGCACAGAGCGTATCCCAGAATGCACTGGGCTCAGTCCATCACAGAGCACAGAGCGCACACACATGCATCTCTGGATTTGGGCGAGGAATCTGATCACTCAAAGGAAACCTACAGAAATACTGGGAAAGCTCTCTCTCGCTCTCTCTCTTGTTTATATACACACAAACACAGGTTTGTAATTATATCTTTGTGGGGACTCATCATTTCTATGGGGGAAAACTCATGACGACCTTACCGCCTACTCAGCCGTAACCATAAGTAACGAAACAAAATACAAGACTTTTGGCATTTTTAGTTTTTTGATTGCATTTACAGATCCTGAAAAATGGTCCCCACAATGTCAAAATAAAAGGTTTTTATTATATCATGGGGGACACTTAGTCCCCACAAAGTAATATAAACATAACACACACACACACACACACACACAGATGCAGGCCTGATTGTCAGCCACAACCCTAGAGGTGTGAAGCCATGATGTTACTGCCTGAGCTAACCTGCCCCAAATCCAAATGTAATTAATTGGAGCCAGAAATATCTATGGATGCAGCAACAAAACAGTACAGAATGGCAGCAAAAGACAATTTTGTGAGGGTCTGCATGCATAATATATTAGATAAACTGCATTTGAGATTGGCGAGTGATGGACATGATTATATTATTTTAGGTTTTTTCATGCTTTTGAAAACCCATCAGAGTGTTATGAATATGCAGAACTCCGAAGTACTGGCAGCACTCGGGGTACGTGCGGAGGCTTGAGCGGTTCCCCCCCTCCCCCCCCCCAGGCAGAAGCACTCGACCCAGGAGTGGAGAACGGATGAGGGTTTTATCCGAGTTCCCCATTGCGGGCGGGGAAGGCCAGCAGCGAGGAGGGACGACAAACGACTGCACATCCACTCAAACAAATGTACAACTGCCATTTTGGCAGGGAGCTGAGTGTAGAAAAGCAGCATGCTGCACGGACATTTGGGACAGATTTAAAAGGGGTCGGGGGCGTGGTTACTAGGGCGATGGAAACGAAGAAAACAAAGACAGGTATAGGGACGCGGGAGCTAAGGGACGGGCAAGACACGCCAACACGGACAAGCGTGGTCACCTGACGCTCGTGCCCAAAAGCCAGAAGATCATCTTTGTGTTTTTAAAAGTGTCCGATTTTTGTGAACAACTTCCATCCATCCATCATCCATTTTCTGTAACCACTCATCCTGTATAAAATTGCTTCCCAAACCGCTGCTCAGGGGCCCACAGATTCAGTTCATGTTTCTGCTCCCTCCCAGTAGCAAAAATGAGGACTGTGTGGTTGCCTGAGGAAGAGGACTTGTATAGCATTTGGAGGGTCCGGCGGATATGGGTGTAAGGCAGGGAGCAACCCAGGGTGGGGTGCCAATCCACTACAGGGCACACTCATACACCACTGTCAATTTGGTAACTCAGATTAACCTCAACATGTTTTTGGACTGTGGCGGGGGGGGGGGGGGGGGACGGGAGTACCTACAGGAAACCCCACGATGACACATGGAGCCGTGGTAGAGACTCCAACCCAAGTCACATAGCTGTGAGGCAGCCCCCCCCTAGAAGGAACTTTAGAAAAAGAGTTGGTCCTGGGTTCAGCAGGTAACACAAATGAATAATCGAGTGCCTTCGTTGCTCTCATCATTATGAAGGAACAGCCATGCGTATATCCTCTCACAAGATAAACCACATTTGCAGTGATATCTTTTTTGATCCTAAATGAATCATGTTCCATATTCATATACTGTATATGTTTATATACACCCATCTGTGTTTCAGTGCGGAACAGGGTGTTTAAGCCAGTCTCAGGAAGCACTGGGCACAGAAGTGGGCCACTTCGGACAGGATATAAGTCAATCACCGGCCACACGCTCACAAGCAATGTTTTTTTTTTTTTTTTTTTTTTGGGGGGGGGCATTAAACAGCCCCACTCCCTAACAGCAAGGAGCAAAGCTATAACAGCTTCCCCTAAGCCTCCGTGTGTCCCACTGTAAATGACTTCTTCTTATTATGTGACATGCAAATTCATGGAAAATATAAACACATACCCCCCCCCCCCACCACCACCACCACCACCCACCACACACACACACACCCGAAGGCAAAGGTTTTAGGCCACTGAGGCGACACGAGTCATCAATCCTGACAGCCGTCACGTGAAATGAGTCATGTCAGACAGTGGTCTGACAGAGTCTTACTAAACTGTCAGACAGTGCCCATCTGCTGCCTCACCTGTCATCGCAGTGCTCTGACAAAGGCGTCACTGCCAGTGAAACCCGCTACCTCCCCTGCAACGGGAAATGCAGAACTTCAAATTCACTGGCGAACAAACAAGGGCGCTGCCGCAGCAGACATATATGCTTAACTCTCTTAACCTCTTGTGCTGATTCCTCACAGTGTGACATGGACTCTTAGGAGAAGGTCATATACTATTTTTGAGACTTATTTATACCTGAAACCTAAAAGCATATGAATTATTATAAACTGACATCATACGTCCTTTTATCATTGTGGTTTATCTCTAGTGAACGTCCTGTTATTCTCTCACATTAACTCGATAGAACTGACCTACCTCGTAGTGAAAGGAGTTATTATTCAAATTATTATTATTAAAGGTTCCACATTTGCTGCATTCGTTCGTTACATATGCGTACCAAACTGAAAGATCCATACTGAAAATTCAGTACGAATATGTGTATCGTCACAACCATGCGTTGTAAAAATTCTGGTTGTTCTGCTGGGTTAAAGAATAGTAGCTAATAGGAACTCCATAAAAACTGAATATACGATTTTCGGGTTCCTGTCAGCCCTCATCTCACTTCAACAGAATCTACGTATTCGTTAGGATGCAAATCACCAGGAATCATGGGACTCATTTATAAAAAAATCTTCGTGCATTCTTGCGGGAGAGGAGATGTTTGTACGAAAAGTAAAAAATGTGAAGCGCGACTTAAGCGACTTCATAGTTCTGAAGTTAAAATTAAAATAAATGAAAAATAAAAGAAAAATAAAGAAAAGAAATGCTGTTTCTAGTACCACGCTCAAAAAGTCTCTTCAGAGCCCCCTGCCCCCCCCAGCATAGTCAGTGTTTTTGGCCAATCAGGGGCCCCCAAATCATGCAGAAGTGCAGTCTGATTGGTGGCTACATATTTCTACAATCAAATCGATGCAATGAACACAGGCACAAGAAGACGCATGAACATATGAACAGATAAGTCGAACTTTTCTCCTTTCTAAACAAAGCACGGTGCAATTCCGGCTGCAGTCTAATGTCTGCTGCATTTTCCTGGCAGGCTTTTAGGACACTCAGGCCCTTAGCCGGCTCTGAAAATGCCAGCAGATACAAAGCCAGTCTGAGTGGGCGTCCCACAGCGAAGGCCATGCTGTCCCAACAGTACTGGAATGTTTTGGGGCCTACGGGGCCGTGATTGGTCAGTGAACATTCTGAGAATGAAAACGATAACGCACATGTTGTGGCACTGCCAGAATCACCACATCACGGCTCTCGTGGGCGATTTGCCGGTGCTTCTCTAGAAGACCGTCTCCACCACCGTCGTCAAAACACTGAATGATTTATTTTTTTTTTCTGAGTAGAAGGGCATCTTCACCCTCTAGCAATAACTCCAGACATGCGCAGAATTGAAAAACAACTGAGTTGACTTGTGACACTCACTCTACTATTAAGGCATTGTTTTGGGGGTTTTCTTTGTTCTTACGAACAACTGGTTTGTGTATATACTGTAAATATCTGACATGATGCATAACACTTCTATATTACGTTCATGCGATTGATTGCTCATATCTAAGAACTGAGGTTAGGCATGCAATTTTGAATATATAACAAAATTATTTGTCATGAAACAGTTTCACCCATAACTCTGAGTAGCGTGAGTGGTTCGAAGATGGATGGATGGATGGATGGATGGAAACACTTTTTACAATGCTCAAAGTCTTGATGATTTGGTAAACAGTTTATGTAGCACCACTAATGGGGGGAGGGGGGTAGATATGAGGCCATGGTCAGTAAACAGTATAAGATTTGCAGAGTCAGACCTTAACTCTACTGCAAAAAACACAGCAAAGTGTTTCTTGGATGGAAAAGTAAAATATTTACATCTCTTTACCGTTTACCCAAGTTTGTTTTTTTTTTCCATTATATTGATTAGATGATTTCACAGTAATAATAATGAAGTAAAGGGAGACATTGCACAAATTAGGTTTTCCTCAACAGTACTTTTTGTAAATTTTGGATTAAAACAAAGTTAGCAGGTCACTTAGTTTAAAAAATGCATCTGCATGCACACAATGCATCTCGCACATCAGAAGATTTTTTTTTTCCTTCGGAGTCACATTTGATGGACGTTACAGAGAGCATTATCAACAAGGCAAGGCCTTTACTAATTAAGCCCATGAAAAAGCAGGCATCACTGGGCATTAAACGTCCAGTTCCTTTGATTAAGGAACCCTGGGGTGAAGATCCTTTCATCATGGTTTTTTGCTGAAAAACAACCTCTGAGCGTTTGAACTTCTGCTGTAGTATGCATGCTGTTCCAGAGATGCTGGCTGAATTAAGTACAAGGACAAAATTTAATCTTGCTCCATGCTTGGAAAGTCAATCTCCTGCCGTTAACATCTGACCAACAATCATCTGAGTGACCCTCGGACATTAATACTTTATTATTATTATTATTATTATTATCATTATCATCATTATTTATGATTATTATTTACACCTGATTCATGTTTAGTACGTTATATATTTTACATGTAAAGAAATGTGCTTATCTTAAGATCAAAATATATGTATTACTTGTGTATAAGTACTTAGTGTAAAGCCAGTAAATTAATTCTATAATAATTCACATTTTATTTGGTAGACGCTTTCATCCAAAGCAGCATTTTTTTCCCCCCTGAACAAAACAGGGTCATATAGTCCCATGAGCAATTGGTAGTTAAGGGCTTTGCTGAAGGGCAAATCAATCTGCTGACCCAGGCATTTGAACCAATGACCTTCTGATCACAGATACAGTCTCCCACCCCACTGAGCCGCACAGTGCCCTTGAAAGTAAATGCTTGTACAACACAGTTTATTAAATACTGATAAAGTGCAGACGTGAAGGATTAGCAATAGACATGTGCTATGACCCTGGCGTGATCTGAACACACAACCTTCTGGTGTGGTGTCAGACACACTACTATATAATGATTTTATATCTGCTAAAGTAATTGTATAATTATCTCCATATTATGTTCATATTTAATGTGCTGTTTACTTTCAAAGCGTGTCCTAAATGCAACAAGCAACCTGGTCTCAAACCTTCAAGAACGGGGCCTTAATTTCCAGCCCAGTTCTTCCCATGATCTCAAAAGTGCTCCCCCAGCCCAGAAACATGCACTTACGTGAATCGTGCCTCGAACTCCCACCCCCAGTGAGTGAGTTTCCACCTTGCAATGCACTGGCGTCCTACCCAGAGTTCCTTCTTCTCAGGTTAGGCTTACATTGACCCTATACCAGATGGAATTGCATGTATGGCCAAACAAGAGTGAAACATACATCTTGAAGTATTTTAGGCTTGCTGCTTTGGTGCGGTTAGTTTGACTAATGAGTCCTTAACGAGAACCTATATTGATTTCAAACAGAGAGACTCAAGATGAATAATAATAAAAAAAAAAAAAAAACAGTTCTACAAAACCCACTAGTTGTTTTCCTTAATAAAACACCCACTTCTGGACAAGCACTCCATCCATATCTACATGTGGCTTCAGAGAGCTGAAAAGCCTCCATTAATGCAACAAGCTGCGGTAGAATGGAATAATGCGACACTGGAATACAGCTCCATTAGTTTTGACTGTGGTGGGGAATGCGATAGGCGTGGATCTTATGCCAGGGTGAATGAGGTCCACCAGCCATCTGAAGTGGGCACATTCAGCTGGTGCTTATCTCTCGCCAGGCTGCCCAGGAGAAAGGGCAGAGATTGACGCTCCCTGTCTGCAGTTTTCACAGGACAAACACATGTTATGTTTGGTAGATGGAGATTCTGAAGAATGGAATTGAATCCATTTGAAAGTGAATGCATTTGTGCAAGGGGGAAAAAAAAAGCTTTAAAATGCATTCACTGGTTATTTCTTATATTTATTGTGTTCATTGCTATAACAAAGAAAAGGTCCTGACAATTTACTTTGAGCTTAAATTGCTGGTGCTTAAAATAAAGATAGCATTGACTGACTAATTATGACAATACATGAAGTGATTATTGTATTTTAAAGTGTCTCATTAGTCTCAACAGCCGTCATGCCAAAGGACTTTATCTGCTTTGTTCATCATTCATTTGTTGTTCATCTTGAGTTTAATGGATTTTGGAGAGAGTGGGAAAAAGAACTGAAGGAGTTTAATGTCTGCACAATAACCTTTAGAAAGAGACAGCTCAATTTTCTTTATACATTTATCAGCCGTGCCTTTGATCTATTTTAATAAATTTAATGTTTTTTTTTCTGATTACAAATGATACCTATCACCCAAATTGTCTCCCGTCTTCTTTTCTGACAAGGATGATTATTGTCAAATAATAATACCTTGCATGAATTTTCTTGAACACATTTTTTTTTTTTTTTGTGTTTCGTTTTAATTACTTTTTCACGGAGGGCAAGATTATTAAACCTATTAATTTTAATTTCTTCACGTGAACCCCAAGCAATCCGCGATGGTGTTCATGCTTGTAATTTCACAGTATTCCCAATAACACTTTAGCTTTAAAATATTCCCAGCGTTTCCTGGAAATGCACACTCTAAATATGTCACTTCAAGCTGTGCGACACCCCAGGCATCACGCCAATATTCATTTTACCAGGGGTGTCGAGTGTTTACTCTTCCATATACCGCCATAAAACTCTAGCCCTTCTGCCTGCTGGTTAGTGGCATAACTGCGGCCTCCCAGTGTCACCAGTAAGACCTACGGCTGGCCAGTAAGGCAGAGGGTCTGAGTCTGACCACTCATATTTTTTGTGTTCTGAATTTCATACCGAATACGGCTATTAATAGCAGCTATTTATCATGTATTCCACATTCGGTGTTAATACTTAAGTATACTTGTCAGCCTCAGCTGTATAGCATAGTACATTTAGATGACAGGATAGCCCGGTGCGCTTAGCAGGTAGCGCTGCACTCTCACTCTGCCGCCCGGATGCATTTTCTCCCTCTATAGCACAGAGGATCTAGCTCGTGGCAGCGCAAAAACAAGCAGCGAGGTGAATCTGAGATTCTGAGCTCCGTATGTGTGCGTTCTGCTGAGGGAATAGGTGCCGTTCCGTTGTCGCTTTTTCAGTGCCACCAGGAACCGAGCCGTCCTGAAGCGGAACCTGGAATTGGCGGTTTCCCGTTGTAAAGTATGTGAGCCGCTGTAACGCCGTGACCAAACCCAGCCGGGTGCGTCACCATCGGATTGGTCGAAATGCAGGGGGACACCTGTGTTCTGCACATGGATTAACTGAAGGAAAGAGTATATTCTGTATATTATTCAGTATTCGTACTATCACGATGTACTGGTGCATTCCCGATTACTTGGAACGTGAAAATTTCCATACTCCTGCTTTACTTTAGAACGGCTAAACACAATGGACCCTTAATGCAAATTTACACATGCGAATGCTAACTCCGCTAGCGTATGGTGCTAACATGACATGGCGATTCTCACAGGCATGCTAGCGGAAATTAGCACTTAGTAAATAATGATGTACACCATGCGAACAGTAAATAATTGTCTCTTTGGTTTTACGTCACTGTCGCTCTCCAGCTCTGTAGCACCTTTACCGGGCCGAACCCTCTGCAGTGGAAAACCAAAGTGAACAGGAACCGCGCTAAACCTACTCTCTTCGCAGTATGGGTTAGGTACAGCTCAGTTCTTAGCGGCAGAGGAAAAGTGCCAGAAGACATACTATTCAATCAGGAGAAAGTGCAGCGTTAAGAGCATTCAAGGAGCATGGAGAGGACTCAGGCTACTAGAGGTGCTCCCGGAACAGATAGGTCATCAGGTGTCTCTTGAAGGTCGAGTTGAAGGACCTGTTATGGTTTGGAAGCTAATTCCACCATCAAGGAATATACAGGAGGAATGTTTCCCTGGAAAGGTTCCAGGCTCACTGACTCGACACTGGATAGCCGAGGGGGAATAGGGAGGATGGATGGATGGATGGATGGATGAAGCCTCTTGTCACTCTTGTCAACATTTTAAAGTTTTCACACACAACATAAAGAATTAAGGAATAATTACACTTTGTAATCTGTCACGCTGCCCCAACCATGGGGTGCATCTATTTGTTCTGTACACTTGATTGATTATCAGCACAAAACCCAGGTTAAATCATTCAAGATAATTAATTAATGAATCGCTAATGATTGACTTGCGCTCCACGACAAAGCACTCCTCATCAGTAAATCTGTAATGAGGCAATTAGCCCATCGTTAAATACATTGTGACGCTCCGGTACTCTGCGGCGAGAGCCATAACAGTATTTGACTTCATTAATTTCTGCTAAAACCCTCATAAGCTTTCGATATTTCACCTTGGAAATGGCCTTATAGCCGCCATCATGATGATTATCATCTTTAGCATTAGCCGACTGAGTCACATGTTCTTACACGCAAATGCACTGCACCGTGAGTTTACTTGGTATTTTCAGTCACTACATGGTAATATAAGCTCTAAAGGCAAGTGCCAAGAATGCTTTTTCACTGCATTGCAACAAAAGGGGAAAAACCTGGCCACAGCCACTGCAAGGGCAACATCCTCTAAAAGGTGAAAAACTAATCCCTCTCTAACTGGCCACAGCCATTG
>JAODLC010000015.1:2885306-2900713 GCA_026781145.1 Hippopotamyrus pictus
CTGACACTGAAGCGTTACCTTTTGTTTCCGCTCAGAGACGTGCCGTGTGACTCATTTCCTGGCGCGTACAATTTATACTAGGTCAGCGTTCACTGTTCGATTTCTGATATTCAGATCGAGTTCTAGGTTAAACTGGTTTGTTCGACTTTCAAGAAATTTGAGTTCTAGTGAGTTCGAGAACCGTGGTACCACTGTACTGTTATGTTGAACTGGATACATAAGAATGAAGATACCAAAGTGTATTAAAACTTAATTACATTGTTCAGTTATTGTTTGGCTGATAAATACAAGAAAGTCACTTTGAAAATAATTCTTATCCATTTCCACATTCTTTTCTTTAAATATATTTATTATCACTGATATATAGGAGAATCATTTTTGATCATAATCCAGATATGAATTTATTAAATATTTACTACAATTTTGTAATAGAAGTGTATGCATTCAATATGTAGTACTTTATGTATAAAATTCAATTGTATGAGGAGGTAAAAAGTTCAAACGAATATACAATTAAAGGCCAGTTACTAAGTTGCACTATCATCAATACAGCTTTGAAGTCAATAAGCTCTTGGACTATTTCTCACATATTTTGATGACTGATCATAATGAAACATTACTACATAAATCATTACATTAGACTTACATTAGATTAATTGGCACATTTTTATATACTTCAGATCAATGTTTTTCTAATTTATTCCGTAATACACCTCCCTAGGTATCTTGGCTTAGGCTCTCTTCTCGCACCCTGGGGGCTCCATCTAGCATCTTGGTGGCGCAGGATCTAAAGGGCTTCCTTTGGCACATGGTACCCATTTCCCGTCGTTGGTGTCTATCAAGCGTGAGCACACATAGCTTGGGCTCTGAAGACACTTTTATGTTTTATAGACCCCGAGCTGCCAAATGTTTTTCCCCTGAGGCCGACGTTTTCCGATGTCTCAGAGAGTCCCAAGGCTGTGAATTGACTTCCTCGGGGATTTGCAAGTTTACTAAAAGCAGGGATACCCCCCTCCCCCGGCTGCTGTCTCGCTTAACTTCTGAAGTATCACCTGTTTTAAATAAATCATTGTCCCTCCTCCTGGCGACTTTTCAATCAATGCATTTCAAGGTTGCAGACAGCCTTTCCGCAAGAAGATTTCCCTCGAGTATTCTGAATTGGGTTCCCAAGCACCTCAAGCATGTAGATATGCCGTCCTCTGCATCCTTCACACCGGAACCAGCAAATGCAGTCCATTAGCCACTTACAATCAGGACACCGAGTCAGAAAGCAGGCTCCAAAACATCAACAGCTTCATTTAATCGTTATTTTTTATTTTTTTGCATCTTTGTAAGTGACACCGTATACTACTATAGTGACAAAAAGATTTGTGGCCGGCCGCGTAGGACATAAAACTAAGTGGGCAGCCGCCTTCGTGAAGGATTATAGGACCGGCGACCCTCAAACAGAATCATTCAGCAGAAATAGGCTGTGTTATGCCCCATATTTCAAACATGCGGGGGGGAGGGGTGATTCTGCATTTACTTTGTTATGGAATGTATATGCTTTTTGCGGCAGGTGGCGTGAGACAATTCATTTCAAATTACAGCCATTCCATTTTGGGGACAAATCTGGTTTGTCTGCTTCTGTGGCACCTGCATGACCAGCGCAAACGCGTCAGACATTATCAGGCTTTATGAGCCAGTAATAGATACAAGAACATGATGGAAGACGGTATATACCCCATCCAATACATTTATACTATTTCATTTTAGGAAAATGCCTGGATTTCCTCTGAGAAGCATATTACCACATCGCCACCAGTAGATTGATAAAGAGGTTTTCTAATTGTCCTGAGATGGTTCGGAAAGCAGAACTCACAACCTGACAAAGATCACTTATCTCGTTATTATAAATGATTTTCTCACCCCTTATCGTTCTTCTTGTTGATGTTTGTGTTGTTGTTGTTGTCGTCAAGTTTCACCGGTATTTTCGGCAGTCAGACTTGTTAATTGTTTTGAAAACTTGCACCACAATGTCAAAATCTGTTATTAACTGCTGCAGCACTATGGAGACGTTTCAAGCAGAAAAACAGGTGAGAATAACAGAGGAAATGAGAAAATGTGCTGGAAAATCGCAGCCTTTGTAATATGTTATATAAACATTTAAAAGGATGCAACGCGACGACGATTACACGCTAATGCTTGCAATAATACAATATAACAAAAAATATCATTTATTGGTTTATAGTAAACGTACAATAAAGACTGAATAACCAACACTTCATATTATATTATTTTTTTGATTACAGACAGAAGATCCATAATAATAAAAAGTGTTTTACATATAGGACAAAAGAATAGAAGGAAAAAAAGAATAGAATAAGCAATTAGAGATACTGTATAGGTAACAGATATTGCAAAGAGGTAATGTAAAATGATACAAATAAAAGGATAAAACAGTCATACAAAAGTAATAAAAGTTTTAATAAAAAACCTGTGATAAACAGATTATACTACAATGAAAGACAACAGAAAGGATATTTAAAAGCAGTATGAACTGCGGTACAATAGATAGACAGATGAAAGTATCTAAAAAGCTACTGTAGGGTAAAGAGATACTGTAATTAACCATTAAAGACGTATCTCAATTGCTTTGGCACATTTCATGAAACATGCCCAACATTCAGGTCTATAAACATTTATAACCAAAACAGTTCATGTAGATACATTGTCAGTATACATTGTCACTGACTGATCATTTTTCATTAGCAAACTGATACTCATTCATGTACAAAATGCAACAGTTTCAACATTTCAAGACTCCCCATTACAGCATGTAAAGTTCACTGGGAATAAAAATAATAAAAAATAAAAATAAATAAATAAAAGTTCACTGGGAAGAGAAACACTCACATGCACATGCACTGTAACTTCTTCAGATCTCAAGATGCAGTACAATAGCAAAAAATAATAATAAATAAATCACACAGCACCGAATAACACTAAGTCATGTACCGAAACACAATAATGCCGTATCACAGCAATTTATGGGATATAAATTTAAATCATTTTGACAGCTTGGTTACCGTTTGTATGTGGTGACATACAATTATCACATACTGATAGTGATATTATGGTGTGGGAATTGCATTTGTTGTTTTGCAAATGTTAATTGTTAATTGAGAGATGCTCCGAAGCAACTGAGGAAAAACTGTAAAATAAGGATGTGATTCAGCTTCACTAATTGGTGCCACTGTATTCCATAGTTTTGGTGCATAATGACTAAATGCTATGTCCCAACTGTACTTCATTATAGTAAATGTCCAAATTTATAAAGAAAACTAAGTGTCATCTGTAACATTTTAAGTTACCAACACCTTAAAGAGGAATGCTACCTGCACATCTATCCATCCATCCATCCATCTACAGGGTCACAGGAGATCTAGAGTCACATCTTTACTTGAATTACTAAAAAAAAAAAAAAAAAAAAATCAAAGCCTTTTGTTTTCGTGATCATATTTACAGTGAAGTATAATAATGTATGCTATCATGCACTTTATGGCATTTCCAATAAACCAAGTTATTTGTTTTGAAAAACTTACTACAACCCACAGAAATGTTTCCTTTGTTTGTCCAAGAGTTTTACCCATAACCTTAACTGCTTTCGAGTTAAAGTCATGTGACGTAATGAACCGCAGAGGTTGGCTCTCAGAGACAGAGAAATAGAAAATAGAAATTCTAAATGAGAATGTAAAAATAACAAGATGTCGTTTATATATGCGGATTAAGGTCTCTCACCAGGTTCCTCTGTACACATTCACATTCCCTCCTTACAGTAAGTGTAAAAACAGATCCACCTTAACAAGTGGCTGGATCGTTTGATGTGACACATGTGATTGGGCAGACAAACATTCTCAAGCCACGTGAGAGTCACCGTATGCGCATAGCCGGTTATTCAGAGGGGCGTCAGGGAAGATGTCCTAAGTCAGATGAAAATCCCTTTCCAAGTTTTTGAAAGGGGATTACAAATTAAGCCTGTGCACACTTTATTTCTGCTGCACACCTCCTAAGCAGACGATCAGCGCACACACTCACACTCAAGGCACGAGATAATATGTGATCAGCATCAAAGTGACTCTTTGTTTTGCTTATCTGTGGCCTGCAGGCAGCTAATTACACATTCAATAGTTTTCGTGTCTCCACTTCAGACCCTCTGTTGCTCTGTTTCAATTTCCTTCGACTGTCTCACTCAGACATTTGAAGAACTTGCTAATGTATTGCATAACGGGCCTTGCAACCCACCCCCCTCCTTTTCAGAAAAATAAATGAGTTCCTAATTATAATGGAAATAGCCTACTGTAAGAACAAAGGCGTGTTAACTCTACGAGATATAACACATGCAGTTAAACCACACTATTAGGTGCTGACAATTAACATAAAATGAAGAGACAGACAATTATTACGGACATTTTCTTAAGGTTAACAAAGACTGCGGATCAGAGAACCTAAAGTTGTTTCTATGCTCATTGTATGTAGGAAAATGATAACAAAGTAGGCAAAGGGCAAGAGTGGGTAGGAGGGAAGCCTATTTCACGATTTTGAGATATGGGTTCTGCAGAAAATATATCAATATGGAGCAGCAGAGGAACATCTGCGATGTTATCAGGGCCTGCCAGGGACACATTAAATACGAGGATCTGAGGCAACAGAAATCACTGCCACGTACCTTGCACTCAGCTCCACCTTCCCAGAAGAGCATATTTTGTGGTGTAGACAGCCACTCACTCTGGGATCCCTCTAAGATAATACTGATAATATTTATTATAATGATTGATGATTCAAGGCTGCAGCACTTCATTGTGTTTTACTGGGAAAAAAAAAATCTAAAAAAGTACCAACTATGAAACAAAAGAGAGAGTAAAGGCCAGTATTAAACAATGTCAGAGGAAACCATGAAATGATTTAAAAAAAAAAAATAAAAATACGACATTGTGCAGCGATTTTAGTATAAATATCTGTCTTCTTAAAGGGCAAATGGCATCACGAATATCATCTTTTCAATGCCCCCGGTCTCTGTTAGCATCGCTGCTATGTCCACATAACCATATGCAGATAGCATTTCAAATCTCCACCATTGTATCACTTATCATACGTTTTTTTTCTTCCTTTAGTGCTGAAAGACTGCTCTAATCTCCCAGACACACTGAAACTGCTGCCGTTTTTACTCTCTCCAGATTTGGCAGCCATTGTTACTAATATATTCATTATCAGCTTGATCAAACTAGGCTCTCTCTTCTATGGGTGAGGGGAAATGAAAGCTAACGTAGAGTTGTATAGCTTGGGAAAAAGCAGCGCTGATAATGCATTTGATTCTGACAGACTGAAGAAGTTTGACTTTGTTGACTTGTGTGTCTGACAGGCAAAGCAGAAGTTGGCTAGTCTCCCACCCACTCGATTGCAAAACATAACAATCAATGACTTCCCTGTGCTCATTCAATTTGTGCTGACGTTGCACTTGTTTAATTATTGTGTTTAAGCCATGAAAAAAAATACAGGCCAAATTAGTGGAACGTTTACATTTGAACTGGAAACAAAGTGGATTTTTTTCTCGATTTGACTCTCTCACATATTCCTTGGCCTGTTCTGTTGTATAATTCCTTTGCTAATTTTGCGATAAACAGTGTGCTACAGAGGCTTGCTCAAACGGCACTGCTCGTGCTAATATCACCTCATAAAGTCCCATAAGGTCATGTGATGAGCTCCCAATGTCACATGACGACTGACTCATATCTGAGCCTGGAATCCACAGTGTTCAACAATAAGCGAAATATATACTGTAGGTTAAACAATGTACTGGCGCAGATTACTGAGTCTCGCACGTATTGATTCCGGTGGCTCAGCGGGCAGCACATTGTGTGGAATCTGCATGTTCTCCCTGAGGTTTCCTACAAAGCGCTGCTGTTAGGGGAAGATGTGTCTCTTACTGAGAGCGCGTCAGAAAGTGTGTGCATGTGTCTTGCACGGGAATCCCTGAAACCGTGTACTCTGTGGAGGAACGCACGAACCATTCGTAAAAGGAAGCAAAGCGACATCATCCAAACAAAACAAGAAGATACTATTTGTCTTGTTAGGTTCTCGCTTTGTTTGGTAGATGTTCTGCAGCTCCTGCTCCAATACTGCTGACACTCGGGCACTGAGAAGAAGCCCCGCCTAGCTGCACTTACGCCTGGCCGGCTCCCTGACGGCACGCGTCTTCGTAAGGTGCCATTTGCCTCACTTTTACATCACTCTGTCTCTTAAATAAATAAAGTGAACGTGATTAGGAGACTGGGGTTAATGCGACCATCCGCGGGTTCTTACACTGATGTTTGACTTGAATAATTCCCCTTGTTTTGGCAGCGTTACAGAGCTTAGCTAACCGTTTGATGAGCGGACTATTGATAAAGATGACAGCATGTCCTCGGGGGTAGTGACGTTAAGCGAAATACAAGTTCTTTTCCGTTTCATGTGTATTCGGACTGGAGTGTTTACCTTTGCGTGAACCCAGGCGGTGGTTGTCTCGCATATTGCTAAGAAAGGAAGGGGCACAGATCAGACTGAAAGTGCCTCCAAGGCGTCTGAGTGGGCGAGAGGAGGCTACCATATGCAGCTGGCAAACAAAAGAAAACGCAAGATGCCATACTAGAACATTCCGAGAACGGTCGCGGAATTTATTTACGTGCATAAGCTACGCTCCTCAGTAGTTTGTTTAAGCAATTTTTTTGTTTGCCTGACTTGTTTTGCTTTGGACAACAATGAAATTATTTATTTGCAGTTTATACGTAAAACTACCCATTAATTCAATTTGCCAGCAGTTCAGTGTAATTTTTACGATCGGAAAAACATGCCAACACAGCCTGATATCAAGGGAAAACGGATTAATATTTTCTTTAAAAAATGTCAAATTAGTTTGCATGTGGCGACAGAAAATAAAGGGCATTAAAACGAATTTAAACAGATTTCAACCAATATGCTGAATGTAATGTCTTGAATGGTAAAATAAGAAATTTCTTGAATTGATACAGAAAAAATAGAGTTCTTTTATTTATTTATTTCTTTGTGTTTGCTTGGTCATATTTGTGTAGAAAGGCCTTAATATCTGCTGTGTGTCTAACTCTTATTACAAATCCCCCTCTTTATTGTTGTCAAAAAATTGAATGTGGCAGTTTCAAATCGCAGTGAAAGTTCCTAAGTGCTTGGAAGCGGTACTGAAATTAATCACAAATGAGCAAAGTTTGCACACTGAGAACGAATGTTTTCAGGGTTCAGACGGATTCGTACCAGGCTTCATCTCGGCTTGGGATCTTTCTGAGATATTCATTTAAATTCCACAGGAGGGTGAAGTCATATATTCGAACCCGAGGTGAACACAAAAATAGTAACCTTAGGCATCCGGAGCCCTGACTCTCAGGGAAGAAACCGTTTAAACATTTTTGTTTATGGCTGTCTCCCACTATCAGTGCCTACATAAGAAGTTCTATTTGTCTAGACTGGGTAACAGAACAGCAGGAGAAAATAAATATGTTGGAAAAAAACACAGAAAGTCAAAATATATATTGTAGCTGGTTCATATATTGAATTATAGAAAATATATTAAATAAAGAGGTGATTGTGGTTGATGTGTAAAATACATCATCTGCTGTTAGGAAGCACGTGGGCGTTGTTTTCAGTTTTTAACGATTTGGGTTTTGAACTTGCAAACGACGGCAGTGGTCCACGCAGGGACACTTCAGGGGACATTTCACAAGCGCAGTGTTTGCGACATCGTGCTGGACGTGGACTGTTCACCCTTCTGCCATCCAGGAGGAGATTCTGCAGCGTCAGAGCCAGGTCCACCAGGTTGCGGGACAGTTTTTACCCCCAGACTGTCAGGCCCCTTAACACCACACCGCTCCCTGGGATCCACAACACTGCCTCATCCACCAATCAAAACACACGAGAGCTCGTACACATGTACAGCCACTTTACCACACACGCGCCAAAAAGACCGGAAATCCACATTCCAGCTAAATATTCCTGCACACTGCAATTGTCACTTTGTCGTGGCTGCAATTTAAACAATCATCATTGTCCTGTACTGTGTCTATTGATTAACGCTGTTAAGTATTCTAACTGGCCAGCTGTTTATAACACGTTTAAGAGCATGTGTTATAAACATCTGCTATTACACACTGCTTCAATACCATAAGCCATGCTGGTGTTTGGAGAAGCTTGAAGGTCAAGTTTACTACTACCTCATATTGTACTTTATGTACATTTATACAATATTTTTTCATATCTATAAAAACACGACTATACTTTGCATCAATGTACATGTTACTTATTACAAAGCAATGCTGTTACATCTTCTCTCTCTCGATTTGCTCCATCTCCTCTTTTGCACAAATGTGTCGTCGTGCCTCATCTTGTTTTTCATTTTTAATTCTTATTTGCATTAGTATCCGTACACCGTATACACTGGTTGAGATGACAACAAGGTTCACTTTGGATTTTTTGACGTTTGACTTCTTAGGTCACGGTAAAGGGCTCTCAGACCACTGGATCCATGAACGGGCATTCCCGGTGATCGTGAGAAGTTCACGTTTTGAATACGAGCAGGCTACCGGGCTATTCTCCAAAATATCGTGAAAAGCAAAAAGCGATTAGCGGAAAACATGACAAATGATGAGCACGTGCCTTAGTTTTTAGAGATGAGGGGATCGCTGCCGTTTCCATTTCCAACATCGACCCCGCATAGCATCCACTGAACGAATTAATAAATCAAATACTGCAACTTTAATTAAGGGTCATCAAAGTGGTTCTGTAATAAAGGAATTCGGCAGCATTTTTTTTCTTCTGACCTTCTTACCTGCATTGGATCCCAGCAGCCTTCAGAGGAACTCATTATCCACATTAGTGGGCCCACAGAAATGAATGTATAATGGACAGAGCAGAGAAGGACACATATTTAATTCAGCTGTAGATTGCATCCATCAGGAGACAGTAAAGAAGGCGAAAGGAATCAATATGCCATTATACAGCCTGAGGTAGTGACCGTTCTGAGCTGCTTACCGTTTGTTTTGGGGTCTAGCACAAGTACTATTATATTTGTTCATTCACTCATCATTCATTCATTCACTCATCATCCATGCATTCACTCATCATCCATGCATTCACTCATCATCCATGCATTCACTCATCCATGCATATCACGAGCAGCATTCTCCATCACAACAAGGAGACACACAGAACAGTCAGTCGTATACGAAAACCAGTATATATTTAGAGGCATCCATGGGCATTACCGCAGCACTATCTGGAAGCTATTGTGCATTAGCTTCATAGCAAGAAAGATGAGCCTGTGACAGGCAGCAGATGTGGAACCCTGATGAACTGCAGGGGTATAAAATATGAAAGATAAATAATGCCATGAGTGTGACATAGTCAGCCATGTGGAGCTTGAGTGCTGAATGCAAGCTAAGCAGGGGATTTCACAGGACGGCTTCTACACGTACATGTACACTGGTGTATGTATTTAATCACCCTACAGTATGTGTACCGCCAATATTTGTGTAGTAATTTTTAAAGCATAAATGCCAAAAATGCTGGGTCTTGCCACAATTTTGACCACTGGTGAATATATATTTATTATTTTTGATAAGAAAAATGGGATGTCCCTATATGGTATTCAAACATATGATTATAACATAGCGATTAATAAAAGCTATCTATTGTCATGCCACCAATTAAGAAGCTTGATGGTACTGGTGTAGGCAGCACTCTGGAAACACTAGAGAAGGTGTGTACATTGACATGGATTACTGTCACGCTGGCAAAAAACGGCACTTAATGTACTTGACCTCTGTTGAATTCAGAGATGTAGTCGGGGCAACGGATTATAATGGTTAATGGCTCGTGCACAAGACCCAGATGTAGTTGGCACTGGCTTGCTGTAGCAACCTTTGACGGAAATACTTAAGATATGGAGTTTTGAGGAGAAGTTGGCTCTGTTTGACAGCCCGAATGATGGGGTTTCATTCTCACTCTAACTCTACATGTGGGAGGTCAGACGTGGGGTTTCCTCAGATCAGGCTGAATTCAGGCTCGTTTTGACCCCAAACCTGATAGATGGTTGTGGAAGATTAATGAAAATAAATCATTTTTAATAACCGTGACCTACATCTGCTCACATTGTTGATAATATTCCGCTGTTCCACATTGGCAGTACTTTACCATCTCTGATATTATGTGAACAGCCATACCTCCATATCTCCACTGCATCACCTATTTTTGGCTTATTTATTGTCCACTTTCTTATCTTCACTGTCTTCTCTTTCATTGCACTGCCGTTTGTTCTGCGTCACACCGTTGTTTGTTCGGGTGACAATAAAACTTGAAACTTGCAAATCTGTACTTTCCTGCCCGGTAAAGAAGGATAGTTTTTTTGTCACTCATTTCATTTTTTAAAAAAAATTACTCATCTGACACTCAACAAGACAACGCCGATTCATTTGTACAAACAGATTATTGGTTTGTTCCTATGACATGTCTGACATTCTACCATCATAGTCACTGGACCATGGAATGAGAAACGTCACTATAACAAGACCTCAACCCTTTGTCTTATCAGTTTAAAACTAGACTGAGATTAGAAGGGAGATTAATTTGTCACAGAAAGGGGACAAATGGAGTGAATTTCGCCAGTTCAAAGAAAACAGCAGCAGTGGATGCTTGGCCACGGGTGAGACTTTCCAGAACGATAAAATAAAATGATAGATGATGGACAGGTGTGTGGAACATGGCAGGGAGGGGGGCCACAGTCAAAGGCAGTACTGGGGAACGCCACCGTGCCGACTTGTCACTCGATGAGGCTGTGGAGTCAGAGCGTCTCTTTTCGAGCACCCTAGCGATACGCCTGGCTCGGCATTGTCATGCAGAGGGTGCTCGGACGCGAGTGGCCCCCCCCCCCCCGGGGAGGCGGTCTTTGCAGGCGTCGTGTGCGCTGATGCGTTGGAGGAAGCGGTCCCTGCAGCCAGCCCACGGTGACGCCGCTACTGTCAGACAGCAAGGAGCCAAAAGACACAAGGCGGCTGTTAGCTACACTGGCTAACTGCGCTACGCAGACCCCAAAGTGATTTAGCGCTTAGCGATCGTGCAAATATTTGAACCACACATATCGCAAACGCAAAATGAATACAGCAGCTTTCCCCACAAATGTAAACAAACCAAACTGAACATTTCTGCAAATATCCCTGCTGTTTTTCTTCCCTGACAATTACGTTCATCATACTCTTACTCGGCATTAATCTCCACTCTGCAAAGAACGCAGGTGTGTTAGCTGTCGCTCTTTAATCTGTTTTTAATAGCTATTTATATGTAGCTGTATAATTGATAGCTTAATATGAATTCATCATTTTTGGCAATTGAATAAACAACTGCAATTAACCAGTGTCTTTATTCACAGTTTTAGCAACTGTAGTGATATTACCGGTGTTGATTTATTGGGGTCATTTGCTCATGGCAATAATGGAGTTGGCATCTGCGCATAAAAAACAAAATTAATAAATAAACAAAGAATACTTATAGGACGTTAGTCTGATATATGTATGATCTTATTAAAATTCCAAATACCATTACTATGCATTTAAATTGACTCATATGAACTAACGTAAATAGACTAAAACAATTATATTTTTCTCCGAACAAATTATATATTTACATTGAATATGCAACACTAATACTAGTGTGTAAGCCCAATTCGAAAGCATTCCACCTGATGTGACCACTGCTCATTAAATTGCCATCACTATTAAAATAGTTATGCATTATTGATTTGCAGAAAAAGACATTCAAAAGACATTTAAAACTGCGCCAGATTTTAATAACGTATGAAGGCCATTTGAATAATAAATCTGTCATTAAAAAGAGGCTCTTTGTAGTCTGATATTTAAAGTATGTTAGAAAACTTCCACGTGACTGAATGTGACTCGATGTTAGACATTCTCCTGAAAACCCAGTGTTACTGAAAGTGGTCCACTGTCGCTCACAGTGTTATATTACTGGTTTCTAGTAAAATATTACGTAATAAGTTACGGTCAATGTTTCTCAGTGTATTTAAACACCAATTTTGACGTGTAAACACCTCCACACTGTTATAGCTAAGCTGAATTACACTCAGTAGGGTTATATTTCATAATATGATGCTTGCAGAATGGCCCATGTACAGATTTAACTTTTGTTTAAGTTTTATGTGCATTTGTCATTGTTTTCACTAGAGATTCATTGCAGGCGGGATGAAAACCAACGGCGTAAAATCTGACAGGTAACGAATTAGGAGCAAAATTCTAAGCAATTTAGCAATGGCAACATTATTACCAAGTCGGCTCTCTGGAGTTTGTGCTGAGAAGCAGCCACGGTGAAAATCAAACCTGGGACTCCCCCAGAGAAAGCAGAGACCCTAGACCGATCTCCTGGAGTCATCACTCATCGCCAGCGAGGCACCAGTGATTGCTCGCTCTCAGCGACAATTTGCAACAACTGGCCCAGCTATTGTGAAACATCTTAATGATTTATCGAGTATAGCTGACTTTCAGTATATTTGCAGGTGGATATAAAGTGCAGAGTTACTACTAGTCAAATGTCAGTTCAACAGACCTTTACAGAGTTAGCTAGCATTCAGCTAATATGTGTTATGTTCCATGGACTGTAGGATTGGACTCATTGATACATCTCTTACGCACTCCTACAATAATTATGTTAGTATGAGAAAATCACCTGACATGTGCCTTTGGGGTCAAGTTGATGTAAGGGCAACTGTAGATATAAGGGCAACTGTAGATATAAGGGCAACTGTAGATATAAGGGCTACTGTAGATATAAGGGCAACTGCCAACAATGCAACTGTAGCCTTTTTTATGCACTCCTTAACACTTTAACCAATTTAAACCAATTCCATGAAAATGAAAAGTGAGACGCCACCTTGATATTAAACCCTTAAGCAAAAATCAATTCACAATCAAAACTATTAGCTTATAAGTATATCACATGACCTCAAGCTGGTCATAACTTTGTGTGAATTTTACTTTGTAATAATGCATTCTTACTCATGTTGTGTTCCTCATTCACATGCATGACATGTACGATTTAATCTTGATATCTATGTAATCATAAACTTAATGTTCAAAATCTGCTTGTGCATGACTTGTTATTTTCATTTAAATAAATGGCTCTATTAATTTTATGAATTTTCAGTACAAGTGCATCCATAGCCTCGTATAAAACCATACCATGGCTTTTAATTTAAACGCAATATTGATTAATTTATACAAGGTTAATATTACACACATGAAGTGTTGAGTCTAGGATCTAATTAAGAATGAAATCAGCTTCCTTCATGGTAATAAACTGTTGTGTCTGTAATGGGAACCATAGTACTGGCAAAAGCCAACAGCAACAGGCTAATTTTTAACCAAAAAAAGGAAAAATCCAGACATAAAAACCATTTTGTTACTCTGTAGCTTGGAGAATTTGGCATCTCATGCAAAACAATTTATCTTCCTTTCTAAAAAAAAAACGTACCCTGGCCAAAGTGACCAATATAAGCGCGTTGTGGTAACTATGGCATTTACATCACGACAATCTTTCTTCATTGTGTACAAAAAGCGTTTTACCGCCTGCTGTTTTAGGAATTTACATCTACATTCCAGATTTGCTCCATCATCACATTTTTGCTGCCCCCTTTCTTGGAGATTGCAAAATGTGATGGTTAACTATCCTGGCTTTTTCTGCGTTTAGTATTAAACCTGCTAGAGATGCCCACTCATTTGCGTCTTTCTGTTCGTTCTTTTTCTTTTTGCGTCTTCTTTTTCAATACTTGAGTAAAAAGGTTAAAACTTTTAAAAAGAAAGTGTGCGAAGGCTTTATGGGCCTGACAAACATCATAAATTCACAACAAATTCAACATCTACAGTAAAAGTGATCGTACCCGTCATGTAAATGAGATGCTGAAATTTCCCATATACCAAGTGACCCAATTTCTGGTGTAAATCAGTGTTTAATGCTCTCACTCCATTATCTGCAGGAGTCTGCAAAGTCTTCACATATGGAAAGCATTTATACTATCGAGTGCTTGGGCACCTCACAGGACAGTAATAATTTACTGGGTGATAAGTATGCTATTTTATTAACAATACTGTGTACAAATTCCCTTTGCCTTTGTTTCATTCATGTTTACTACGTGAATCATTTTGTTTCTTCAATTATTCCCTCACGTTTAATTCCCCAAAAATAACTCAAAGGCAAATCCTTGTAAAGTACCCATAAAACATTTACATAGCTTTGAATGAGCAAACATTTGTTTTGAATTTATGTTCTATTGAAATGACTAGTGAGCGCATGTAAGCAAAAGCAAAACACAGACAATATAGATCTATCTCTGCAGTATACAATAGAAAAGTCTCAGTACTTAAAATGTGATATTGCGGATCTCTTTGTGAGCGGACATCACTGGCAACTACAGCAGCTGCAAACCAACAGGCCCCAGACTCAGCAACGACTGCTGATGTTTATGGTTTAATGAGATGTCTCCTTATGTCGTGTTATTCACAGCTGTGTTTATTTTTATATTCATGTGCATTTAATGAGATGTATAGTACTTTAAAAGCATTGGCTATTTGTATTGGCTATCACAGAGCTCCATAGACTCTGGACCATGAACTGGTGCAGTCCGGTCTTTGTTATTTACGCTAATGTAGTAAAATCTGCAGATACGCATCCGGACTTAAATGGCTCTGCCAGCATTTTACGGAGTTCCAGGCAGTTTGAAGAGAGAAAAAAAAAAAGTTATCACAAAAACAATAAGCATTTGGACAGTGTAACAAATGCTATGAGTTCGAATGGATGATTCTGCTGAATTTGCAGTATTCGGAATTAATAGTTCAAAGTTTAGTTTGAGCTGTATTTACTTTCTTGAATGTTCTTGAATAGAAGACTGTCAGGATGCCTTTAGCTTTTTGCGCATTTTATGCTAACAGCATTATTCTCGGAGCACCTGTCCATGGCCAACCTGAGGAAATAGAAGCCATTAACGTGAAATCAATGGTCTTATTTCAGCAGCATGTTTGTAAAGCTCTCTCGTGGTGCCTTCCCACTGCTACCGAGAACTGCGTCATACTCAAGCTGCAGCGCAAGCTGATGATCTTCCACCGTAAATCATCTGGGCCGTACCAGCACTGACAAAGCGTGACCAAACAGCGCCGGCTGCATCACCACCATCTGACTGGTCCAAATGCGGGGAGACACCATTGTTCTGTGTCGATATGCGTAGCGAATCCAGTGTTGGGCATTTCAGGTTCAGAAGCTACAAATCCAGACCAGGATTTTGTTTTTACCAACCAGTTCAGCATAAG
>JAODLC010000015.1:2912117-2934259 GCA_026781145.1 Hippopotamyrus pictus
CATCTTTATATTTTATATATATATATATATATATATATATATTATATATATATACGCCTTATTGTCTTTAGTGCTGTGCATTGGTCTTATTTGTAGTTTGTGCAAAACATGAGTGAATAAAACTCATTGAAAATAACGTGCAGTTTTTTTCATTCATAAAGTGTTAAATGAACAAGGGCTAACCTGCATTAGGAGGGATCATTCCATCATTAGGACTGTCAAGCCAGTGCTGAGTAGGAGCATCTATTAATGTCCGAATCACTGGAGATGGAGCCGTGTGCTTCCATTAGCATCTAAAAAGAGGCGATCGCCGCACTTAAGACGCTTATACGTTTGACCTTGTTGTCCTTAATTAAATTGCACTGCTGTAAGCAGCGAGCCACCTAGTCCAAGTTCAGTTCAGAGTCTCCAAGCAAACTTTCTGCTGATTTTGTCCTTGGATACACTGTGTGCGTATATAGTGGTTTGCTAGCATCATTTCAGCATCATTTCAGCTGAGCCGTTATGAAACTTTCCCAATGTGGGCTGAAGGATGGATGCTCTGAAGTTTCAGTAACACACTAAGATTTTGGTTGCGTGTGTATTTAATGAAATTTTCTTATATTGGAGAAATAAGTATAATACACCGTAGTAAATAAAATAGTGTTTACGTAAAGGAACGTTAAGTCGAGTACCGTAAACTCATTGAAAATGTAGTGTTTCTACCCGTATATATTCATGCATCTAGTCTTATAAAGGCTATCTGAGTTTATTTGCTATATCATGCAGTTCTTTAAGAAGATCAATAAAGAAATAGTTTAGTGTCCTATTTGAATGAAATGAGTGAATTAGGACAAAGGATACATTTATGCATAAGGCCTATAAATATTCAGTATCTTTTAGAGACCAAATAAAGCCTTATTCCTTTCATAGGCTTCAGATAGTATGGAGCACAAGTGAAAGGGTTCCTCACTGTGCGTTGTCCAACATATTGAATAAATCATTTTAAAATTTCAGAGTTTTACTCTCGGGTGGTGCGGTGGTGAGCTGTCACACACAGGGTGGGGATATGGGTTCGAGTCTCTGTCAGGGTTCTATGTGTGTGTGGAGTTTGCATGTCTTTCCTGTGTCATCATCCAAGTGCTCTGGTTTTCTCTCCCGGTCCAAAAACACGCTGAGTCTAGTTGGACTCGCCAAATTGCACGTAGGAGTGTGTGGATGGTGAGTGAGTGTGCCCAGTGAGGGGTTAGTGCCCCATCCTGGATTGTTCCCCGCCTGTAACCTCTGAAATAGGCACCAGACCCCCTACGACCCTGGATAGGACAAACGGTTTCAGGAGATGGATGGATGGATGGATGGTTGACTCTCAGGTCTTTCTCATCATTGCATTTTTTGACGTGTGCAGTCAGCACAGTAATGATCGGTAACATCAGTACTGACAGATTGTTCACGTCGTGCTTTAGCATTCAGTAGAACTAATCAAAAATACATTCCGAATAATACATTTATCGGTAATAAATACATTTCACGGTTACTGGCATACTTTGTACAGCCTCCCCTGGCAAGGATAACACAAGTGTGATTTCATATCATGTTTAACTTAATAAGGCAGGAGAACGCATGAGAAGGAGTTCTGGAATGTTCCTCTTCACAGAACCCTTCCAGGTCATTTGACGCTTATGCCGTACTGCTCTCCTCATTTCGTCGCACAGGCAAACGTGTCAAAATGCCCTGATTTTTTTGATGTCACTGTCCTGGGACCGGTGATAGCAGTGACATCAGAAACGCAGCCTTACATTTTCTGATAGCCACGAGGTCTCCAGACATTACTCTTGCAGGAACCATGGTACTGGTGGAGCACATGCCCAAAGACTAGCTTCTATTTTTCTCTTCGACTATGACGCCTAATTCTAAGCAAAGTGCTAATTATGTCCGGCACCCCCCCGGCTCATCATTCTCCTTTATTGTTCCAATAACGACCTTGATTATGGCTCTAGATTACGCCCACCCATCCAAATAGCCTGCCATCAGGCCTCTTGTAGTTTATTTGGAAAATCCGTGTCCCAGAGACTGAAAGAACTCAAGTCTTTGATTCAAGAGTCTTTATTTGCCTTATATTCATTAGTGCACAGGAGATAACGGCGGGTTTCTGGCTGGAGGGTTAAAGGACTGGCTTTTTTGTTTTAGGATGAATGCCTTTGTTTAAAAAATAAAATGAAATGAAAGCTAGTGTCCTTGGTGGGTGGTGTGGGGGGTGGGGGAATAGCCCACAAATACCTCACATGATGCACAAGTTGTCGGGACAGGCATGACATGAGCAGAGGAGATGACAGAAACACAAGCTATTGTTGTATATGAAACGTATATAAAAGTAATAAAATAAATGGCTGAAATGGGAAATATGGCAGAGTAAAGTATAGTGTGCAAAGTATCACTGTCCAGTAAAGTACAGTGCGTTTGTGAAGTTGCCGTTATTGCTTTCTATTGAGTTGCTGAATTGCAGAGGTAGAAGATGGTCCTTAAAGCGACTGCTGGCAGATCCCATGCTGTTTTCTGTGGAGAGCAGACTGTGACTGGGACTCTCTGCTCAGTCAGCCCTGCTCAGTCAGCCCATCATCCAGCTGACTCTGCATGTAGCAGGTTAACCACTGTCCTGCTGTCCCACTGTCCTGCTGTCCCTGTCCTGCTGTCCCGCTGTCCTGATGTCCTGCTTTCAGAGTTCCATCATTATGTGACAACAGTATTAAGTGTTATATCCAACTTTTTAACATTCTTTATGGCCATTACTTGATGACTAAGACTTTGAATTTTTTTTATTCCTTTTTTCTCCATAGCGATTGATGACCAAAAGACTTCATTTTTATCCCTTAATGAACCTGGAATAATGAAGATCCAGAGACAAATGTAGATCAGTAGCATTTTACTCTGAATTCTCTTGCCTTTTGCTTCAAATAATCTTATTTCTGACACCTATGGCTTTTCCTAAGGAAAAGATGAATGCATACATTTAAAAAGCTTTTAAAAATTTAATATATAGGTTTCTCATATTATTGAACAGAAATTCTTTTAGCATAGAATACCCTCAATGCCCTCCGTTTCATTTCCTCATCATTTCCTTATTCTAGATCTGTCATATTTCTGAGTTTTATAAAATCAACGCTGTGTGAGTTTTGAACAGGGAGCCAAACCAGGCCAATAAGCCACAAGGCCCTTCCCTGAAAGTGAGGCTTCCATAGGCCGGCCATGGGCAGCACACCCCCGTATGTCCGAAAGAGGCTGCACTGATTCTGTCTGCCAGGAACAGCCGGCCCCTTGCTGGTCGGGTTACATGTGGACAGTGTCACTCCTCATAAGCCAATGTATGCCAAAACCCTCACAACGATTCAAATTGTGTCACTTCTGCTCTCTCACCGGTGAGATGAGCTTTTATTATCCCCTGTCCAGCTTTTTCTAATCACTTATATATCCAGTACGATTCCACCAATGGTCCTTCATTTGCTAATGTGCCATATTGTGCCAATCCTGATATGCCGTTATGCATTGTAATTTAGCAGTCAGCATTTTATTTCTGAAATAGTTACAGTTGTCTAAAAACCAGGCACGGATATAGTTTTGTTTTTTTCAGATTTTTGACAGTGTTAAAAATGTAATTTTCAAGCGAGTTTTTGCTACCTGGAACCAGACTGGTGCGTGGTCAAAGGATTTTATGCATCTTTAAATTTAGCCGCTCATAAACTTAAGTATTCTCCATCCAATATAAGCACAGTAGTCAGATTTTTTTCTTCTTATTGTATTCCTTAGTAAAATAATATTCTATATAGATAAACTGATTTGCCATACAGGGAAAGACTTATTCATTATAAAACTCATTATTTTGTTTGGTGCCTTATTAAATTCAGTGAAATAAAATATAACATTCCCTAACATAAAATATAACATGGTAATATTCCAGGCCTAAATTGAATCTATTTACTGTGTTTATTATTGCTATTATAATTTTTTTCATAACTGTCTAACTTTAAAACTTTAAAATACCTGCAGTCTGTGAGTTTTCCAGTCCTGATTGTCAATAATAAATGCCAGAATGGCACTGGAATATGCCCGCTCCTTTCAGACTCCCCATAATCACCTGTAATAATGACAGGCAACCGTACATCTGATCTCATATGGGGTCAGGGTGAGTATCGAGTCTGTCCAAGGCAGCATAGGGAACAAGGCGGGGGGCACCTGGGATACGATGGAAGTTCATAACCGGAGACAGACCGACAGACACACACACACAGACAGACACACACACACACACCACAAACAAATTCACCTGACCAGATGTTTCTGAACTATGGAAGGAGACCAGAATAGCGGCAAGCCGTCTTTGCAGGTAGGCGGTGAAGGCGTAGCATTTGCAGAGGGCAGGGACAGCGTGTAATGCGTCACAACTGCCGCATTATCATCATTATCGTCTAAAGGCAAACAGGCAAATCTCAGGCTGGACTTTAACTGCAAGTCAAAGTCATCAATCATCACTTTATTCATCCACCAGGTAAACATTGCTACAAAAATGTTTGCTGTCACATTAATCATAATATATGTGCAGCTAAGATTAGACCCTAATTTGACTCGCATTTCAAATTCAACATTAAATAAATGCCCAGTAAGGCTCTTGGCCGTTAATGGAAGTTTCTCCACCAATTAACTTAACTTAATTAACATAACTCAAATTTACCTGGTTAACGACACACACACACACACACTACATGTCAAAATATGTAGCTGATTTTTCCTGAACCCACAGACTGAAGAGAGGGGTGAATTCAATAATGCGAGTGCAATAAAAAAAGAGATGGACGTCCAAAGCTGTAGGATGTGTAATAAGTTTAAATGAGATTTAACATCCCCTCCACACCTCTGCGAATTGAGAGGACAAGCAGGCCAGCAGCTGAGGCTAACCCATTAGCGAGCGCTAAGATACTGAGGAGTTAAGGAAGTCTATAAATTATGACTTGCTCTCCGTGCCTTGATGTTGTTATGCATTAGTACAAGAATAGGCTTAATTAAACGTGTAATGAAACTCCACAGATGTGCTTTTTGTTATTTCTTCCTTCCTCCCCCCCTGCCCCATTTCCCCCAGTCTTGAGCTCGGGACTCTATAACACAAATAACGAATATACTGTAGAATTACAAGAACATCCAAAATGGGGAGTAGCTCGGATTCAGTCGGGCATGCAGGATGATTGGCGTTTGAGGAGCAAAGGTCAGCGGCCATAACACACCAAGAGAGGCTTTCAGCCCCTTATCGTTGGCATCTGTGAGACAGAAATGTCAGTACGCTATCACAGCGTGCAGGTATTTTATTGTAAGACCCTTTTGGTGTCTTACCGAATTTCAGATACGATCAACCTTCTGTTATCCCCTTAAGGTCTTGCAAATACAAGCAGTTCTCAAGTGAAGTAATCTGTTCCACCAACCCTTACGCAAGTTAGATTCTACATAAGTCAGATTTACCCCTCTCACCATTCAGGACAATTTCTAGCAAAAATCACAAGCCAAAACTATGCTAGTAATACGTACTGTACTAAAGGACACACGTAACAACAAATGAAAAGATGAAGTTTAAATATTTGCAAGCACATTGCCTATTCGGTTGATGTATCTCTGATTTTTACGGAAGTTCAGATTTTTGGAAGTCATTTTTTGGTAAGTTGTCAGTTACCTGCAGATGGGTTTTATGGTGCTTATTTCTATTATGACTTAAATACCGCAGGAAAACAAAGTTTCCAATGACTGATGAGGTATGTCACACTAATCCCCAATAGCACTATCTGTATTGTTGTTCTCAGTTTTCTATTCTAAAATCCATTTGTCTAGTTATTGTTCCATATTCACATGATCCTTTTGTGTCAAATACTATTATTCTTCACAATTTTTTTGCCAAACCATTTTTTTCTACGATCTTGTAAAACGTGATAATAGGCGGTAAAAAATACAGGGATGTAATTTATAGCAATTTGTAATTTATAAATGTAATGGTGTTAAAAATGCAGATACATGAAATTAGCTTCCGTATCAGTATAAGCTGATAAAACTGTAGCTTGCAGTACATTATTAAGTGAGAAAATCCTGTCATTAAGCTTTTGTGGGATTTATGAACTACAACTTCTTACTTTCAATAGCCTCAAAGTATCTTAATGACATAAATATTTATGCCTTTCAGCACTTTAAGGAAAAAAATATTTCCTGAAAAGAAAAATCATTCTCTGGTCAGAATTTATTCTAAAATGTGTATGGCAATTATGGCTAAAGTTTACACCAGTCCGTTTAACACTAACACTGAGAGAATGATTTCTATGCATTTAAAGCGGAATTCTCACTGTCTAAGAAGCATATTTGAAGTTTAGCGCATCCTTGCCTTATTGCATCAGGAGTGTATCCTTTTGCATTATTAATGCATGCTTTGGATGCAATGCATGCATGAAAAGAATGAGAGACAAGTGCTTGGATCACAGATGCCCACCTGAACTGTCAAAGCCAGGAGAGTCGCTCCTAACACTTTTGTAGGTATTAATAGATATTTAAATTTATGGATTTCTAAAGGGACGCCCTCCCGGCTTGGTCACATGACAGTGATGTCATACAGGCTTGTAGTAGGGACTACCAGTGCAAGTAGCTCTCTGACCATCTACGAGACATCATGTAAATCCCTGAAGATTTTCAGCGCAATAATTCACATTTCACACCAATGCTATCTGCAGCAGGAATTTAGGTGGGGTGTCGAGATAATCAATGTCAAGAGGACACTTTGAGCTACTTACGGACTTACATGGGCTTTAAAACCAAAACGATCCTGCACTCGGCTAAATAAAGTAGTTCAGTGCTTCTTGAGCTTTGACTGGTTTGCTTCCTTGATTGAGTGATCTAGCCGTTTTCATATTAACATTTGTGATTTATAATAATTGATACGTCATTGATCCCCGTGGGGAAATTCCCATCTCTCCTGCCCCGACTTGCTGTCTGTAGGTGAGAGCAAGCTGGCCATGATTGGCAGCCACCTGTAGTGGCATCCAGTGAGTTGTGGGTTAAGGGCATTGCTCACGGACCCACAGACATGCTGAGATCAGACTTGAACCAGCGACCTTCAGATCACAGCCACACGCTGCACCTTATTTGTGTGATAACAGGAGACTGACCAATCGGCACACGGCGAGAACACAGGGCTTCAGTGAAATCCAGGTCCTTTTAATTGAAATGGAAGTTCACACATGTTATCCCAGCTTGAAGTGTCCTTCCTGACATGAATTATCTGGTCACCATAACTTATACTACTGTGGATGTGGAAGTTCACACATGTTATCCCAGCTTGAAGTGTCCTTCCTGACATGAATTATCTGGTCACCATAACTTATACTACTGTGGATGTGGAAGATCACAAGTGGGCCGCACTTACCAGGGTGCGACCACGACAGCTGCTGGTGTCTTTGACTGGAGGAGAGCCATCTAATGTGATTTATCCTGGTGATTCTCACACCTGCACACAGTGCTTGACAAATATTCATGTTTAATATGCCAGAAAAAAAATTACATAAAGCAATACTATAAAATCGGTGCAATAAATGTGTCCCTGCGCAAGGTGCGTTAGAGGGGATGGATACGCTGGTAGATTCAGGGGCCCCAGCACTTCACAGGGGCCTTGAATGAAATCTGGCAGCAGGGCCCAAGGTGACATTTCGTCAGGTGGACAGCGTTCCTGGAAATGCCAATACTGCACCAGTGCATGCACCACTGTCTGACCTCATCCTTTGCTCCCGAGATGTGCTGAAATACTGAACTGATATGCACATGTTAGGTTTACTACTCTGTGGTGCATTTCCCAAAATTACACAGTTGCATGGTTCCAACTGTAAGTTAACGGGAGGTTCTGGGAAATGCACCCCTGAATGTTTGTTGTATTGATGAGCAGCAGGTGAAAAATAACATTTAGCAAGTTACATTGTGGCCAGGCTGATGTGAAGCAAGTAATGTTGACTGTCTTGCAAAGTGCATATCTGAGATATGTTAGACCGTAAGCTAACATTTGGTACTCAGAGTCGACATGTGGAATGCAATAAAAATGGGAAGGGATGAAGATCTGAGTGACTCTGACAACTCGGGTCAAATCAAACATACTGCAGGCGGACGACTGGGTCCGAGCATCTCACAAGGCTTGTGGGTCGCTCACGGTCAGTTGGGGTGAGGACCTACTGAGACGGGTCGGAGGAGGAAAAAACACAGGAGTAGCGTGTCACGACACTGGGCATCGGGCCTGTCCGCATATGGTGCTACATAGAGGTGGGTCAGACTTGTCAGTCCAACACATCCCACAGATACTGGGCACGGACCCAGCCGTCCACGCGATGCAACAGAAAATGGGCTTCGTCGGGCCGGACGACCTCCTTCCGTTGCTCCGAGGTCGGGCTCCGACACGTTCACGCCCATTTGAGGGGCCTTCAACAGTGGACGGGGGTCAGTTAGGGCAGCCTGACTGGCCTGCAGCTATATAGTGCCACTCACAATCAGAGTTGGAATCCACTTTGTCATACAACTGCATGTTTTAGGAATGTGTTCTGGAAGCATCGCTGCTTACGTTCACAGAGAATGTAGAACATGAGCTACGAGAGAGTACGAGCCAGAATGTAATGAAATGTAAAAATATATGATGGCTAGTAGAATAGACAGATGAAATGGAGGCAAAAGAATGCGTGTAGAGTCAGTGGGGGAGGAACAGAGGCAGGGGCTGAGTCATTGGTGGTCAGGGGGCTTGTTGGTGAGCTCAACTGCAGAAAGGAAGAAGCTGTTTTTGTGACGTGTGGTTCTGGACTCTGTAGCCCTGTGTGTCGCGACCCATTACTATGGTAACATCAGCACAGGGAGGCTGATAATGCTGAATCTCATCAGTGTATGTACTTTTTTTAATTTACTGCAAGGATTTTTGTTGTTGTAATTTGACAGAAGCTGAAATGCAATCTTTTTCACATGTAACGTTCGAGGAAGCTTAACTCCTCCAAAGTGTCGAGTCCAGGCCCAGACCTGCATAATCACCCCTGATATTTTTTTATCTCTCTCATGTCAATCAAAAATAGCAGAGGGACGATCCGCGCTGCACAGTCCCAGTCCAGATTACTTTAAAGGCCATCCAGATAATCATGTTTTTATCAGCTTGTCTGGAGTGTCAAATTGAAGCTATTTTCCCCAGAACCTGAAATTTCTGTAAGAAAATACCAGAGAACCCCAAGAACAGTAATGTGGTTCTTTATTCAGATCAATATCCCATGGCCTCATGCTGAGATTGAGTCAGACCCATGAGATTTTCATCTCATTCATCATAAAAATCACTCGCTCTTGTCATGTAATGGACCAATCAAAGTATAGTTTAGAGCAGGAATGTACAAGTAATGTCAATAACAAAATACCTGTATGAAGCAGGTCAGCTTGCTTCCTCATCCTTAATCTCTATTCCCAAACACAGGCTGGTTCTTGCGTCGCTAGACAATGGCTGTTCTGCCCTGTCCCATCTCCACAGATCATAAAACATGCACACAGCCCATGCGGACACTGGGGTATGTCCAGTCTGAAACAAATTCACTTGCCAGCAGTTTCTCGCCAGAGTTGTTTTGTTTTATTAATAATACCTTTGGCTATTAACCCATTAAGAACTCACAATGCTTTGGATACAACAGCAAGTAACACTATAAAATATCACAATATATTAAATACAAAACTACATGGACATACTATATACAGTATATTCTGAAAATATTTAATTAATCTTAATTTCTGTACAGATCTGTCTCCCATTGAACTCACTTTCATAACAAACAAAACGGGGTTTGTTTTTTTGTATCAGTTTTTTTTTAAAGATCTTCACAAGGAGTTGCAGTGAATATGGTGTACTATTGACCTGGGTCGCTGGCCTTCCAAGAATATGACAAATATGTGAACTGCACTTCTCCTGAGTGCTTAGTTAAGCTGGGCTTAGATATATAACTAGACTTCTGAAGCTTCTACATTGTACAGTGAAACTGGTGGCTAAAAGGAGGTAAGAGAAAATATTTGACAATATTACCACTGCAATTTTTTCCAAAGAAGAGAGAAAATAAAAATTTAGGTTCGTTATTTCAAATTTACCGGTACTTACTTTACAATTTAATCTTAAAAATTCCTTGTCTACCTCTATGGACCAGCCACCTCTGGTTTTAACTTTGCTTCCACTAAATATTCTTCCTTAAGTAGGCAGCAGGTGTTTATGCTCTCTGTACTTGGAATTAAAATATGAAACGCTTCAAATGGATTTATAATTGAGAGAAATTAGAAGTGGGTAGATATTGGAGAATCACAGCACGATCTGCATTCCAAGGGGTTGTGTTTTTCTCCTGCAGGCATTTACAGCAGTCGCTGGAAAAAAAAAATCAGTCAGTATATGAACTGAGAAACAATAATTTGGGTGCAGAAGGTACGTGATGAATAATCAGCAATTCGCTTCTGAATAATGTCTTTCCTTCTCTAGTCTCTAGTGAATAGGAGCTGCCAAATTGAATGTGTGTGAACGGTGAGTGTGAACGGTGAGTGTGCCCTTCGACGGGTTGTCGCCCAATCCTGGGTTATTCCTTGTCTTGTGCCCGTAGCTTCTGGGATAGACTCTAGACACCCATGACTCTGCCCAGGAGAAGCGGATATAGAAAATGGATGGATGCAAAATAATAAGTGCAGTTACATAATAATGCACATGATCACACTGTCACACTCAAAGACCTATTAATGTGTAAGAGGGATGTATGTTTTAGTCCTGAGTCTCAATTTCATTTAGTTCGGCGTCCAGTCCGATGTCTGCGCAGAGCTCATTACTACCGGCAGAGAAAAGGGTTCCTGGCTGCAGATGTGCATGTGCTTCAGCTTGTTAAAAACGTGTTTATTATAGCTTGTTTATCTCTGCATGTGAGAGCGGTCAGCATCCACAGGAGGGTCTGCCACAGACACATGCAGCCTGCTGTAAGGCCTCGGGAAATCGCTGTCAGCTGTCCTGCTCTGCTGGAACAAAAAGGATGGACACACACACACACACACACACACACACACACACACACACTTTTAGCCCAAGTCAGCCAAGCCCTTTCTCTGCCATATGATGTACAGTCATTCCAGTCTAGTAATAGGCTGCATTAGTATAAGACTTTAGGTTTTAAAAGAGATGCCCCAAGCACAATATAGCGGATTTCAGGGGATGCAGCTTAATTACAAGCAGAAGTCTCTGCAAATTGCCTAGAGGCATTTAATTTAAGAATCAATTCAGCACACAAAAGGCTAATATATATAAAACACCCCAGAGTGCTTTCATCTGAGATCTGTAAAAAATCACAGAAAGTTCATGCAGCTTAGATAAACACATAAGCACACTATCAATCAGTCATTTTTTAAAATTGATTTCTATGTTATTTTGCATTTCTATTCTCAGTTCAAATTCAGATTACTTATGTAGGCCAGTTACTAGAGTTGGATGTCTCGAGACCACTTTTACGTGGTCTTGGTCTTGTCACAGTCTCGACAGTCTATTGTCTTGGTCTTGTCTTGGTCTTGCCGTCTCAGATCGACATAGTGGTCGGGAGATTTGGAGTGAAAAGTATCCATGACAAACGTAACCTTTGATAATGCAACATTATTATTATTTCGCCTTTCGCGCCCTTCAAATGCAACCAATCAATGACATACATGCATTTTGTTGTGATTCAGACATTGGCGCTCATCCAATCAAAATACGCGTTATATGTGCAAAATAAGTGTAGCGCTAGTTAAACGTTAGATCCAGCATCACAGGCTATAAGACTTTGCAATCTTTAGTTTTCCTGAAGTGCAATCAACCACTATTTTAAAATGTGAACTGTTTACTCTCCCTCCCTCCTCTCTGAAAATATGCCTATTAACAGTGATGCGCTCTCTCTCTCGCTCTGTTTTTAAGTATTTCATCTAACTGTATTAGTTTATCAATCTGTTATTTGTCCATAATGTCTGTTCTATTGTTCTTGCCCTACTGACCAACAGGCTTGATATCATTGCCAGTGTGTTGTAATCACATATCACATGCCACTGCAGACATCAAGATGTCAATCTTTTAAGCACTTGTCCTTACTCTTATTAACGCGCAATTTGATGTGCAGTTTGTATTGGTAAATAGTATTTGTAGTTTGCATTGGATTCATGTGACGTGTGCGCATGTCTTTATATTGTTTGATTACAGTATTTTACTTAAAAGGGTGTTTGACTAAATAACTGTGACCATTAACTTTTAAATAACATCTGCATATCACGTTGTGTTGACTTAACAGGCCTAATCCATTTCAGGGAAGTTGATATCATAGTGTCATTTGGCTAGTACTACTACAGTGGGACATGATGCAATTTCAAGTTTATAATTGTGTATCTTCAATTTGATGTTACAATTTCATCTACAAATTAAGTATAATTGAAATCAGTTACATATTTCCCATCCTTTAGACAGTGGTTGGAGGTGTTAGCTGTTTTGTCAGATGACTTTGGGACCAGTCAGTACCCGTCATGTCAGTCCTCAACAGCACGCAAAAGTTAAGGGAGTTCTTTTTCGGACTCGGTATGTCTTGGTCTTGACTCGGTATGTCTTGATCTTAGTCTTGGTCTTGTCTTGGTCTCGATACCCTCTGGTCTTGGTACTGTCTTGGTCTTGACTACAAGTCTACCAGTTACGGCCGAGTCTTAGTTGCCTGTTTCAAAATAAGAATAGGAACTGGTATTTTTTTTTAATCATGTGATAAAAAGCCATTTTAATAATAAAAATAATTATAAAAATAATAATAAAAAAAAAAAATAAAAAATAATAATATGCAAGTTCATTTTCAAAGTAATTGCCATCCCCTTTAAATAATACTCATGCAGAGCTGTATGCACACCAGCAGGGTAT
Organism: Hippopotamyrus pictus; assembly: GCA_026781145.1. Taxonomy (NCBI): domain Eukaryota; kingdom Metazoa; phylum Chordata; class Actinopteri; order Osteoglossiformes; family Mormyridae; genus Hippopotamyrus; species Hippopotamyrus pictus. The sequence continues at coordinate 2,925,055 of JAODLC010000015.1, forward strand.
TAGCTACGGGGGAGCTGAAAGGTGCTATTGAGTAACGACAATCTCCAGCTCTCTGTGCGTCTGCGCCTGTATTTGCTTGCAGACCGGAGCGTTTCTGAGCGTCTGCGCCTGTACTTGCTTGCAGACCGGAGCGTTTCCGTGCGCCTGTACTTGCTTGCAGACCGGAGCGTTTCCGTGCGCCTGTATTTGCTTGCAGACCGGAGAGTTTCCGTGCACCTGCGCCTGTACTTGCTTGCAGACCGGAGCGTTTCCGTGCATCTGCGCCTGTACTTGCTTGCAGACCGGAGCATTTCCGTGCATTGTTTCTCCCTTTTCCCCTCCTCCCTCTTAGCTTTATAGGTCGCTCAATGTGTTTTCTGGATCCCGGGAAGCGATTGGCACGTCATGCTAATTCCCTTTTATGTGGGCTATTAACATCTGCTACTCCTGATCCTTTTGGATGCCCCTTCACATCTCTGGCGATATCAAAGGCTCGGACTAAAAGCGCGGGTCTGTAATCAGTGACGCGGCCGTGCTGCCTGTCTGCTCACGCAGCTGCGGTCAGTGACGGGGCCTTTGCGGCTGCAGGCCTCGTGTGCGTCACCTAAAGACAGTCTTGGAGCTTTAGATGGAATTTATGAAAGACAGACAGACAGAGATGCATACAAAATCCCATTTATAAATACATATATTCAGATAAACATCTCCCATAATGCTTTATCCAGTACTGGGTTATGGTGCACTACAGAATTGTTTTTTTCCCTCAGTCTACAGTAAACAATATAAAGGTTTCTGCACTGCACTGCACTGCAAGCTGCACTGTAGCCTCAAACTTTCACTTTTGTACGTTCAGTTCCCATCCCCAGCTTGGTGTTTATACAGTTTGCAAAACTCTCTCGGCATTTTCACGGCTACTCTGGTTTTCCTTGCAGTCAAAAAACAAAACATGCAGCCAGAGGTCGCTGGTTCAGGTCCAGCGGGTAAAAGTTCAGACCGGGATTTTGTTTCACCCAACGAATTGAGTCCTCTGTGACCGTGACTCACCTGGTTGGGTGAAACAAAATCCTGGTCTGGATTTTTACTCGCTGGACCTGAATTACCCACCTCTGCGTAAATGCTAGATGAATTAGATACATTTATTCATTGCGGTTGCCTGAGTGTTTGCCCTGAAACGGATTGCTGTACTCAGTCAGTTCACACTGGAACAGGCTTCAAGCTCGCCTCTCCCTGGAATGTGTATGCAGTTATGGAGGAGGGACAAGTGGACTGTGTTGTTTTCTGTTTTGAGTGGTGTTTTTGTATTTATTTTCAAAGGACATCTGATTGCACAGAACTTCAGAAGGCACCTTCAGTATATAAAGCCAACTCTCTGGATTGCAGGGATTCAGGGGCAGGGCAGGGCAGTCAGGCCTAGCAGAAGTTACCCTTCACACAAACCCGCGGGGAAAGTGCCACCAGCAACAGAGTTTACAATTCAAAACCAGCAGAGGTCTGGTGTTCGGCTGGCCTGGAGCACCGCCAGTCAACAATCGGCAACGTGACACCGTCAAGGGCTTTATGCTAAAACAATGCACTATTTATTTCTCCTCTCCAAGCAGGTAAAAAATAATCTGTCTGAGCAGCGTTGTGAGTGTGCTGGCAATTGAAAGACAGCATTGTTTTTCAGCAACAATCCGCCGTTAAGTGCCAGTCTGCTTATTCCGCTGCATGCTTAGGTGAGAAACGCTTTGCCCTAATTTCCCATCGAAATTTTCCCTGAACACAATACATACAGTACTGGGCAAAAGTCTTAGAAAATCAGTGAAAATTATGTTTAAATGATATCATGTTGGTGCAGAATTCTGATATTATGTCTGTCAAAGTGCGTCAGCTTTCAGAACCGCTCCTGAAGTCTCCTCGGGTTTTCCAGTGAGCATCCCATATTGTCATCCGCTACTGCACCTCATCCAAATTACTTAAATAGTTAAGCAGGTGGCGAAATTTAACGAATGGAATGTCCGTTGGTGGTATCATTAACTTTTTGAAGAAATATTGCTTAGTTTTTATTGTGTTACTCTTAATTTCCACGTATTGAATTTTTTTGCTGAGAAAATATACGCTTCCCACTCAGATAAAGGCTTAATTTTAAATTTTCTTCGACTGCTTATGACTTTTGTACTTTGCTATATATATGGGGATAGTGTTTTAACTCATTGAATTATTGAGCAGATGCTATTATTGTCCAAAGCGACATACAAGTGTGCAGCGTTTGGGCTGGGAGATCAGCATCAGTTAGCATCCCCTGCAGCAGTTGGCCTTTCCTTAAAGGCTGCAGTACTTCCAGAACTTTCTGGAAAGAGACGCAGGTCCCTGATCGCAGGAGCAAGCCATCAGCCCATTTCCCAACATACAATGGTAAAACCAGCCAAGTTCAAAGAGAATAGATTAAATCCCAAGCAGGATTTGTCACTTTTAATTATTACCCAGTTATTTGTATTATAACCCATCCAATCGTTTTCTATAACAATTGATGATCCAAAGCAAGCCTCGAAAAGAACTCGGGAGAGATTTACGTTTTCCTTGTTGGTGAAATTAATCTGACCTGTCTTCTCCTTCAAGTACTCTGAAAGACAACAAAAAAAGAGAGAAAAACCTAAAATGTAGCCATTTACCCAAAACAATTAAGCAATTATTTTCACCTAGCAGAATCAATTCACTTGAACAACATATAGAATGATATAGAACAAGTATATTTAGGCAGGCATGTGTCCATAGAATCATCGTTACTTAATATTTTAGACGCAAATAACAAAAGAATGATATGCAGGGAATCAAACAGGCAAACCTCAGCACACACACCCTTTTCTGGCGCCCTCTAGCTGCGCATCTGGTCATAGCTCCTGCCAGAAGGCAAACCTACTTACTTGGCAAATCAGGCCTGTTTTTGTTGTTGTATTTTTTTAGTTACTCGGGAGGTTTCAGTTGCTCTTATTGACATTCTCAATCAATCGGATGAGTAAATCAAAGCCTGAGCTCCATCGTCTGATAACCGATCCAGCTCAGGAGGGCCATTCCCAGCGGGGTTGGGTCAGTCCTGGGGAACCTTTCTCACTAACACCTGCTGCATGGTCTGTTCATCTCCAGTGTCAATAAAATGAATTCTGACAGGTGGTAATACACTGTTTTGTTTCAAATTAGCACTCAGATACTAAATGTCGAAGTAATATTCGCAAAGATGAGTAATAAGTGACTCTGAGTAGGTAAATAAATGAGAGAAATTACTTGGCAGTCCTCATATTTTATTAAAACTGCTTCAGACAGTGAAACTGAAATCTGTGTGACCACAAGAAAATATTTTCATCATATTAATTCTGGTTAATGAGTCATGTGTCACAAGATTAACGCTATTGAAAGAGCAGAATGAGTAAAAAAAAATATATATATATTTATATGTAACTCTGTGTATATATAATATGTATGAGCAGAAAGCTTTTAATAATAAACTCCCTCACTAGTTTACCGAGAGCTTGTTTTAATTCATTGTTGCTATTGTTGAAATCCTAATTATGCTGACAAACACACCAGTCTCCAGTGGGACGCAACTTTGATTAAACTTTTATTGCATATTCACTACAAAGGATATTGCTTTTTAAAGATTTATGTGAGGCTGCATCCATCCCCTCGCATCAGAAAGTGTGCAGCACTTACCAAAATGTTCGTTTTTAAACGTCATAATAAAAGTCCCAAAACCGCTGTCTCCCTAAACAAAATCGCCCCTGAATCTGAAGTATAAACGCAAAGTTTATTACAGTTGGTTCCTCCAGAAAACAACACAGACGCATAACCTGTGCTGAGCCGTCATACAGCAGCTATAGAAAGACTTTAACAGTGCCATGCATCTGAATATGTGTTGTGTGCAATAAGTGTGTTTTAATTAAACTTAAATTAATTATACTGTATTATACAGTGCGGTATGAGGTTTATGGTAAATAATTTATGTAATGTGCGTGAAAGTAGGTTTGTTTTTATTATTTTTCAAATCACGTCTCTTCTGATAGATCTTCCAGAGAGTAATAGTAGATCTCCTTCGTATTATTTTCACTTCACCGACTTCACCTCCAGCTGCTGCATTTAGCTCTAAGCCCCCATATAACCCAAACGCATGACTTGGTGAGGCACCTCACTCGTTGTTTGTTCATGCTCGTACGTGCTGTAGCTAATCATTTCTCAGAGCGAGTTGTTCCCGCCCCTGACTGTATCCCCTCTCGGAGTGTATCCGGCCCCCGTGTGACATCAGCGGCATGGAGGGGGGGGTCCACATGAGATGGTCAGCCACGTCAGCCCAATTGCAGCCCTCTGACGAGCAGTTAGCTGTTGATATGTGCTACTGAATTCCGCCCCGGTGACGTAGCTTTCAAAGTGATTCTGCATCCTCCACTGAGCTAGCAGTAGCCCTGAGGTCTTGCCTCTAGGTATGTCTTACTCAAAACGTATCCTTACTCTTCCAGAGTGGGATATGTACTATCTGATCCTGATATCCCGCCCCCCCCCCCTCCCCCACCGATGGGTGTTTGTTGAGGTTCACGTTCCGTTGTACTGCGGGCCATGTGGTTCCGCGGTCAGGATGAGTGCATCCAGTGGTTCCACATGCGAGGACCGATCATTGTTCCTCGGGGAATTACCTGCCGTGCAAAATTGCCTGAGGGGCTTAGGTATAAAATGTGTTTATTAGCACCCCTCGCCCCCCCAACAAAAACACTGTCACCTACCCTAGAAAAGATACAGTTGCTGGCTGTGACTTATTTTGGTCACACGGGAGACGCGGCTGGTCTGCTGGGTGTCCCATGACCCGCTGCTGACATATCTGTGGATACGGAAAATGCCAATCTGCCCCCACCGTTCACTCCCCAGCCCTGTTTCTGAGTCACCCTTCATGGGGCATTAGATAGATCAGGTGTCACTACCCAAAATGTTATGAAGGGAAGCTGGAGATATTTCCTTGTCACCTCTAGGGTGGATTTAGGCTCAATTCGGGAGTGAACGCTGGCAGGTTCTGGCTGATTCCCTCCAGCTTTCCGTCACTCTCGCGGTTAATAGAGGTGATGTCCCTTGGACCCAAGTCTGATTTTTTTATTTTTTCTTCCTGGCCTTTGCTACCCGGTGGTCTTCATGACAGTATTAAAAACGTCAGCCATCCGCAGTGGAAAGGTTCCCACGTTGTGGGCTACATGCTGCTCATTGCCAAGCAGAATTTATCCATGCCGGATAACGCGTACGATTTTCACTTGTCACTTCTGAGACGTGCCCGCGTTGCATCGCTGGAGTTGTGTTGCTGTATCTATAGCTTGTGGTCCCTGTTCCACTTGTGTTATTTTGGGGCTGTTGAGGAAACACTGAAGTAAGATAATTGTGTGACAGATTTGAAGATTTCAAAAAAAAAAAAAAAAAAAAAAAAATTGTGTCTCTGTGCTCTTTGAAAGAGCGTTATAAATTATGACTCCAAAGGTGTAATGTGTACATACAGTTGCTTCTGGCATCATACCAAATTTAGGTGATTTTCTTATTTATTTACCTTCCCACAGATGAAGCACTGAAACTTTTTTGATTAATAAATAAACATTCTGAACTGCTGTCAGAAACATTCTTGGCAGGACTTTCCAGCTTCAAACGACCATTCGGAAAGCACGGCTGCATTCCTTATTTAGTTTTCCATCAATTCGGGGAAATCAGCCAATTAAGCTAATATGTGTGGGAGGTTCGCCTCACAGAGGAGGGAAACTGTACCCAAAATCGTGCATTTCACACACTTGACCAAGAGCAGCTAGCAAGGAGACAGCAGCAAGAAACAATCCGAAGCATCAGTACTGAGAGGTAAAGGTTTGAAAGTTAAAGAAGTCAATCCGAGTTTTTAACATTATTTACGACTGAAGCTTGCCCAGCTGTTTGTGAGCTGTAATTCTGATATTCCTGGCAGACTGAATATGGGAGTGACATTTTTTCTGCATCTGACTGAAAAGTCTCTTAATGCCCCTGCAACAACTGCAGGAATTTAATGAGGACAAATGGCAAAAATGTCCCAGGAAGTCTCAGAATGCCCCTAAAAGCTGTGATCGCGGGGCAAAAAATGCCGCTACGATTTTATATATGCCTTCTCTCAAATACAGATGGTATTCTATACACAGATAGGTGACTGCACATGTCTCCTTGGAAGAGCAACAGCAGACTTTATTTACTCATGTTGGGACAAAATGGTGATTATGCATTTTAATCTGTGCGCATTTCACCTTAAAAACAGACTTCATACATTAATGGCTATTTTTAAAAAGGGCCCCCGATTCATTTTGTAAATGCCATCATTTTTTAGAAAGGGGGGCAAAAGTTGCCCTCCCACAAATATTTTTTTTCAATTTTCTACACTGCCTGCAACCATGCACAGCATAGCACGAAGCTGATTACCCGCATGACAAAGGCGTGTGAGCAATGAGCACACAATGCACGGAAAAGGGCAGGGGGGACCTCGATGGCACCATCTGACGGACACGCTCCCACGTGGAGCCCCGTTCACACCAGTAAACGGAAATCCGTATCCGTCCATTTGAGCCTGGCGTCTGGATGTCCTGTATATCCTGGGAGGGAATGCGGCTGGTAATGTGGATGGTTAGACCACCATCTTGACAACGGTGGATGGTTAGACCACCATCTTGACAACGGTGGATGGTAAGATCACCATCTTGACAACGGTGGATGGTAAGACCACCATCTTGACAACGGTGGATGGTAAGACCACCATCTTGACAACGGTGGATGGTAAGACCACCATCTTGACAACGGTGGATGGTAAGACCACCATCTTGTTAACGTTGCTATCTGAGCTCAGGCATTGAGTCTCACAGCAGCTGCGATCTCTTCTTCCTTTAGCATTCAGCATGTGGTTCTTTACAGCCATCCCACGTTTGTTCCTTGCCCTCTTTTGTCCACCATCTGACACATGATGACACGGGGATAACCTGCAGGAAACCCCACGATGACACGGGAAGAACCTGCAGGAAACCCCACGATGACACGGGGAGAACATGCAGGAAACCCCACGATGACACGGGGAGAACATGCAACCTCCACACATGTAGCCAGGGTGGAGACTCGAACCCAGGACCCAGAGGTGTGAAGCTGTGCCAACCACTGCACCACCCCATTGCTTGGCATCACTTAACGATAAATAATAACGATAAATTATCAGGGACAAATAAAGTTTTATTTTGAATCTGAAACCCAATATAATTGCAACACTAACAGTAAACGGCAGCATTTTAAAACCATGCAACACTTTATCCAAAGCTACGTGCAGTGTCAGAAAGAGCTGCAATAAATGTGCTCCGCAGTATTTAAACCCGTAACCTTCGCCTTGTTAGCAGAAGGCGCTACTTGTTGAGCTAGCAGAGCTAATACCTGTTAGAATGCTCCAGGCTAGCCGACCCTGCTAAGCTAACGCCGCTCAGCGACAGGGAATCCTGAGGCCCACAGAGCGCGTACAGCACTGTCTGTGAGGCTAAGCCTGAGAAAATGTATTTGTAAAGGCTGGCCTGTTTCCCAGGCCTGTCTCTCTGCCCTTCAGAAAGTGAAAAGCATTTTTTTTTATTTTTTACTTAAACGGAATGTGTGGCTTCTTCCTTCATCCGAATGTGATATTTATTACAAAATACGGTATAAACCCACAAAACCGGCTGCGCCAGAGCAATGGATGTGTTCTTCCTTGCATATTTGTTTTCATTGGTCTCTGTGTGAAGCCGCGAGCCATTCTCGCTTCTTGGCCGGTTCTCCGCCAAGCGCGGAACCGTCTTTGTTGTCGCCCGTTCCCTCTCAAGTCCAGGCGGCGGCTGCCAGAAACGGCGCGGCGAACGAGTTCCAGTTTCTTGGCCGAAGCTCTTTTTAATCTTTCTGGCTAAGAGACACGATGACATGTGTAACTGCTAGAGTCCAGAAGAATCCCACACTATCTAATGCTGATGGATCTGTCTTAGCCTTGCAGTTCTTGCCTCCTCCTCTCAACACACATATGTACACGCACACGCGCTCAAACACACGGCTGTAGACACAGTGGGGAATCTTATTTCACCAGCCAAGCATTGTAATCTTATTTGCTAAAGATAATGGAAAACCAATTCTACTCTTGACATTCTTCTAATTGAAGCTCAAGGCTTTGTCATTCCCTTTTAAACACTCGATAGATTACATTTTCCCCCCTAATTCTGTTAATTTTGAGTTCACATATTGAATGCAATCTTGCTTGTTTATCTGATGTTTTTATTGGCGTCGAAGGCTACAGGCACGGTCGTGAAGCAGTGATGGACAAAGATGTTAAATGGAAGAGTATAAATATTTGTTTCAACAAATGCACATTCCCACACACTGGAGTTCTTGCCAGTTTAAAGGGAATGAAAATCACCCGCTGTCTTCACAATATGAAGGCAGCCGTAATATAAGCAAACGTGTTAGTTGCTGCAATCATGACGTTCTGTCAAAAATAAACTGCACTATGTATATTTATAGACAATTTATTTTCCAGTCAAACTTGATTGCCCTCCTTACAATAATTACTCCATGGATACATTTCGTCCTGGGGGTAGCTTTGGAGGAAAGCTCTTCATGAATTTACTCAAGCAATTATAATTTGTTAACTTCCAGACTAGATGCAGTATAAGATCATGGTGCGTGAGGAAGTGGTTTCAAATTATCCAGTGGATGTAAAAATGATTCCGTAACTTTCTTCATACGCGAAGGCGCCATAAGTGAGGGTCTTTTAGGGCCACATCCTAGATGTGGGGGGGCTGCCTCTGCAGCTTGGGGCTCTGTGTCTGCGATCAGAAGGTCATAGGGTCAAATCCTTTGGTTAGCAATGAGGTTTCACCATTTGGCCCGCGATCAAGGCCTTTAACCGCATAGGCCCCGGAGACTGTCTGCGTTCTCCGCTGTATGTTGTATTAAATGTGAAATTTAACCATGTGAATATTTGACTCTTACACGTTTATCAGAACTCCTCCTTTTTTTCAAGGCAAAACGCAGCTGTGTTCCGGATTGGACCCACACATAACCGAATGTAAACACATAATCCGGGAGTGAAACTAATGAGGTGAAATTTAAAAGATCACACGTGGGGGGCGGTTGGGGCGGTCATCAGCACCGGGGGGGGGGGGGAGGAGGGGTGGTCGGGCGTTACTGGGGATGAAAGGAAACAGAGCACAGAAATGTA
>JAODLC010000015.1:2934359-2955981 GCA_026781145.1 Hippopotamyrus pictus
ACCGGGGGGGGGGGGGGGGAGGGGTGGTCGGGCGTTACTGGGGATGAAATGAAACAGAGCACAGAAATGTATACAAACCCAGGCAGATGAAGGGCAGGCGTGATAAATCAATGTGAATAAACCCAGTAAACTGACACTGCCTCCAGAGAGACCCAGACCCCCCCACCCCCCACCAAAAAATACCTAAACAGCCAAACAAATACAGTTTCTTGCAAAAGACTCTTGACCAGTTCTTCCATTTTAATGAATCTCAAATTCTGCAATGAAGCTGGCTGAGATTTTTTATTTTTTATTTTATTGAACTAAGAAAACTCAACTCAAAATGAAAGCAACATTGTTTTATCTGAGGAGCTATTCTTAAGGATAACACTGTTACCCCCCGCCCCGCCCCAGTCACCCTCTGCCTGTGAATAATTAAAATGATGGTAACTCTTTTCCGAATTTAAAAGAAAAAAAAAGAAAACCCACAATCGTTATTCAGGCGGTGAAACTGAAGGACGACTGTAAGAGTTAACCACTGAAGCAGCATTCCGAAGAAGCTGGAGATGAAACGAAAGTAATGAATAGGAAGCTGATATCGTGTGTTTGGGTGGGTCCCACTGTTGGTGTTCAGGAAGTGGAACCAGCACAGAACCGCCCAGCTGGTTCCTCGATGCTGTCTGGACCTTAGAACCCTAAGTGTTGATGAGAGGGAGAAGACAGAGAAGAGAGTCCAGTGATCAGCCAGAGGGAGATACAGGCTGTGTCCGAATTCAGGGGCTGCATCCTTCGAAGTCCGAATACACCTTTGTAGACCGTGTCCGTCAGAGGAGGGAGCCCCTGAATTTGAATACAGCCACAAAGTTCAGTAGTGAGGGCGGAGTACAGGTACCTCAGTCAAGCATATCAAGTGCTCCGCACAACACTAGCCTGTATGGGAGTACTAAATAAAAGAATGAAAGAAGCCATTACTCAAACAGAGCCTTGCGAAGGCACATTTAGAGTTTGCCAAAAACCATGATAGTGACCCACTTGTGATGCAGGAAGCCATCTTGCTGAGAGATGAGACCAAAGAGTTTTTTAACAGTAATGCTGAGAGATGTGTGGTTCAGATCTAGAGGTGGGCACACCTCAGGACCATTCTCCACCGAAGTGTGGAGCTTCTGGCATCTGCCGGGGGCCTGTTTTTAATAAGAAGGGAGCGGGCATCTAGAAATATGAATGGATAATCCTGGGGAATGATGTGAAGGAACCGGTTTCAGTCTGCAGAAAAACCGATCTTGGAAAAAGGTGCGTCTTTCAAAAGGGTGACCATTCCAAATTCAAGGTCAAAGTGACAATGAAGTGGTTGAGGACCAAAACTGTGAATGACCTACCATGGCTGTGTCAAAGCCCTGGTCTTAAGCCAGACCCTAGCACAGGAATCATCCACCTAACCAGAACCACCTTCCCGGAAGAATGGACTCTTAAAGTGTGCCAAGCTGGTATATACAGAACTACAGCTGCAGTTGCAATGAATGGTGACCCTGCAATATATTAATATGTGGCCATTTAACAATTATGCAAACAGCATTTTTTTTTTTTTTTTTAAAATACAGTAATATTATGTAATATAACACTGTCACATGACAATAGTTAAATGTGAGTTTCAGGGCTTTGAAATGAAAATATCCCAGGGAACTAAATTTCAGTGCAGGATTTGTAACTTGGTAAAATGCCTTTGCAAGCCAAAAAGAGCTAAATGTGATATATGCAGACGTGGAATGGCTCAGTACTAATGATGCATCTTCACACTAATTCTCACGTCTCTCATATCCTTTTGGGAAAGGCGCCGTCCAAAACTGAAACAGCCTACATGAAGATGAGAATAATTTTAAAATAATGAAATGACCATTTTTCTCAAGGCAATACAGCTACGGGTTTTTTTTTTTTTTTTTGTGTCCTCCCTCACCACAACACTGCAGAACCCAGCTCATGATATAACAACGTGTGTGTGTGTGTGTGAGTGTACATATATTTGTGTCTGTCGTGGCCATGTTTTAATGCATCGTGGGACTGAATCAATAAAACATGCCCACGATATATATAATATTTTATTATATTCTTTACATTACAAATCAGTCCTGCTACAACATCACTAATGTGTTCCTGAAAAACCTCACGTTTCAATAAAATCGCGTACTAAAATGCACATATCCAACAGAAAACATATTGTTAGGGGAATGCAACTCCAGAACTTAGTTACTTATGCCAAATGAAATGAATTAATACCAGTGGCTAATAAAACAATCTAAACAATAACGAACAGCAATTCTCCACCCGGGTGCACCAAGGCATCGCAGTGACGGCACAAAAAGACGAAGACAGTCGGTTTAACATGGAGTTCTGGAGCACAATAGCAAGAATAACACTGAGACAAGGAATAGCAAGGAAACACGGGGAAGTTACACGGAGGACAGTAAGGCACACGTACGGTGGGGAATTACACAATGGCTAAGACACATCAGGATCTGGCAAGGACCGAGTACAAACACACGTAAATCTACATGTGATGAGATTTACACGTCGTGTATACAGCAAAACAAGTTATATACACTAACAAATACAAACAGGGGTTATATACAAGACATATAGAGGGCTATACACACATGCTTGCGAGGAATGCTGGGACACACTAATCCATGCAATGCAATGCATAAATATTTTATATAATCTCCTAGGAGTCTCACGAGAATTGCCTAGTAACCGCTTCAACTGAACGTGCCAAATTCGTTTACTTGTTTATTGCCGAGTTGGAAGTAATGATGGCTAATAGGATCCTTCATGAACCATTTGCTGTATTTTCTTACCCCACTAGATGGTGCTGTTTGATTACTTTGGGGCATGCATGAGGGTGCCAAGGTGTGGGGGCCCTTGTTCATTGTAGTGACCGCTTATGGTCAACATTAAATTTCTTTAGGAGATGCAGAAGCAGCGTGGTCTGCTTATGAGCTAGTTATAGCTGCTATCACTGTACTCACTGGCTAGCTATGATCTTTGGACTCCACTTGCTGGTTAACATTAATGTTATATGTGACCATGAGGCAATCATATCACAGTGGCGCCATGAAAAGTAAGAAATCCAGGAAGTGTCCCCACATGGAAGTGTGGAGTTCAATCAGGGTTCCATCCATTGTGGGTTGTATTCTACTGGGAAAATCTGTTAATCCCAGACCCCGCTTGCTATTCAAGATGTTCTGAAATGTAAAGCTGATAAATTCAGCAGGAGATCTTCACAGACCGAGATTCAATCATCCTGACCAAAGATTTTTTTTATTATTATTTCATTATTTAATTTTATTATGTATAATTTCACCATGAACCGTGATCTTCCTCCAGGCGTAATGAGTCTCCTAGGAATTAAAGGACAGCGTGTCAGACTGAAATCTCCACCTGGAAGATGACATTAACGGAGGAGATTTAACAGCAGGATGTGCTCCTGTGACGGGAACATCTGTCTTCGTGTTCCGCTTTGGAGCGATGCACCGTTAGGTTCTGAACGCACCACGTGTTGGCTTGTGTCGCACTTTGTAATTGCCCCAGTTTGACTGCCGTTCAGAGGGGTTAGCTAAAAGGACAGATGTTTAATTATTATGGATCAAAACTGTTCACTTGAAAACAATGTTTCTTGCAGTTGTAATACAGTCACGAGTATAATTTTGAACTTTTTTCAAGAATTGTTATTTGGATACCATTTAGTTATGTTTATGGGATTATTAGAGGGCAAAGTGACAAACTCCAAGGGAGCAAAGCATCAGCAATTTCAGCTCCTGTTAAAAATGTAAATAACATTTATTTGCATAATTTATGTTTCCCAGTGCGGCAACCTTTCACATCCAGTGAATTTCTTCTTCATCATTTTCTTGAGAATTTGTAATGCGATTTGTTATTTTTCCACAGCGTGCCGTTATGGACCAGTTCTCGTGACACTCGATAATGCACTGCGTAATAAGCAAATAAATGATTTGATTTTTTTTTCCACACATTGAAACAGAGGGCTGACATTTCTGATTGTCCTTGTAGAATAATAATACATTCTGAAGCCACAGCTATGTCAGGACTGGAGTCCAGTCCACGGGTGGAGTTTGTAAGGTGTCTGTTGATTTATCTTTTGTTGACTGAACCAACCCCTTGACCAAGTTTTCTCTGCACATTGCAAGCGCGTGTCAGTCCGCCAGGAGCCTGCAGTTTTGAAATATTTTGCCCGGACTTTTTGTAAGACCTACAATAAATCAGCAGTACTATCTTGTTAATGATTTTCATGGGCACCACGCAAGCCACCCAAGCTGAAGGGCCAGATAATTTCATGTGCTTTTTATTTTCCATGGAACATTCCGGAGTTAGCTGTCCCCCAGAGGAACCTGAATTCCTTTTCCTCCCTGATAAAAATGTGTCTCTCTCCAACCACACAAGATTTCTGAAAATGCTTGATTTGGTATAATGCATAGAAAGCGGTAATTTATCACCAACCACAGTTGGTTAAAAATGTGTTTTTTTTTTGTCAGTCGTATATTCATAATTCATGCACACACGCACACGCACACGCACACACACACACGCACACACACACACTCACATATATATACATATACATACGTGTGTGTGTGTGTATGTACACATATGTGTATGTGTATATGTATTTGTGTGTGTGTGTTTGTATATATGTGTATGTGTGTGTATTGGTGTGCATATATGTGTGTGTGTGTATTGGTGTGCATATATGTGTGTGTGTGTATTGGTGTGCATATATGTGTGTGTGTGTGTATTGGTGTGCATATATGTGTGTGTGTGTGTGTGTGTATGTGTATATGTATGTATGTATGTATATATATATATATTCTTTTCTTTTTTCTTTTCCGATATATGATGCTGGATCATGAACAATTAACCTGTCAGATGTGAACTTTTCTACTACATGCATCCGATAAAAATAATAAACCATAATGCAATTAAAACGGGCTATATTAGCTATATTTAGCTGCCAGTTGTGTTACCCTCAGAGACACTCCTACGAACCAAAATGGCAGCCGTGAACAGCGCGACAAATCTGATGGCCAATTAAGGCACATCAAAAACATCCAAAAAATGTAAAAATAAATGCATTTGTACAGTAGCAGGCAGTGGGAAAACATAATGACACACATCACAATGCTAAATAGCAGATCTCAGAATATAATTACTACCTAACAATTTTTATGTGTATTTATTTTTCACATATGCTTTTTGGGTTTTCAAAGAACAGGTGTCTGATTATTATCCCTAAAGGTCAGAACGCGGTTCGGGCACTTCAGAGAAACGGTCTCACGCACATCGAGGGTCTCTGAGTATAGAAATTGCCTTTCGGGTGGAGGGTGTTTAGCAAACGAAACGAACATTATTGCTTATGAATAACACGCACTGAAAAGAACAGGTTGTACCGTGTATCATACAAATGCCAGTGGTCACAGCACATGCTAATCTTTAACACAAGAATGTATCCGTTCTCATTGCAAAGCTAGAAAATTGTCAGAAGCCAAATTTAATTAGATACACTGGGGGGAAAAAAAAAAGTAATTTCATTTGACTTTGGCCGGAACAAACGCAGAGATCCTTGGCCATATTGGATTCTCATGCAGCACCACTTTCAGCTACCGGAAGTTTCCACAAGCAAGCAGCCTCAGCCGCAGAATCAATGTTTTATCACACAGAATGATCCAGTTTCAAAGAAGGTGAACAGTAATTTACAAAGATGCCTTGAAAAGCTGTAGTTAATTTAATATTCAAGCAGGCATATTAGCAATTCTGTCAAACTGTACTACAATACCACACGTTACAAATTTTATATTTTATTAATTCATATTATTTACTCATTGTTAACCTAAACTGGATGAGCTAAAGTGGGTTTTTACCAGCGTCTTATGCACTAAATGCCGTTTCATCACCATACTTCAAAATTTTATACTGGCCAAACAATGCATATATGCTCCGTGTAAGTCTGGCTTCAGCCTGTTTATTTAGCAGAAAGCAACATACTGAGATATCAAGCAATTCCTTCCACCCTCATGACAGACAGCTGCATTCACCGAGATGCGGTAATAGACGCGACGGCCGACATACAGCCTGCATGTGAACGCGACACGGATCCCATTACTGACCAGTTCCTTTGTGTTCAAAGCCATGGCTGTAAATAGAGCAGCAGTTCCTATGTCAGATCAAACACATGGGGATGAGATTCTTCTCAGATCTTCAGAGACGGGAAAGGGCCTGGTCACCACAGAGGTGGACGTGACTCCCCAGATCTGGAGGCTGTAGTGAGACGGTTTAACAGTGACACGATATTACACGATATTATTTGATTAAAACCTACCATGAACTGTGTCATTGTTTGACAATAAAATGAGTATTTTCTCTACCGTGAATTTACTTCTATTGTCATAGAGTGTGAGAAGGATATTTATAGCGGTTATGTAATAATTTAATTTATACTTATAACCAGTAGAGGCACTTTAAATCTATGACAATATTTTCCTTTAGTTAAATATTTTCAGACAATGTTCCACCTCTATTTTATGCAAAAGGCCAATGGTACACTGTTATGTACTTACTGTGCATGTTTGATGTAGTACAAAGATATACACAATAACTAAAAGCTGAGAATATAGAGGGAGATCAATAAACAAGTACATAATACATAACGTTAGTCAGCTATTACTTGTCAACATTTTAATATACTGTAAGTAATCATTTCTCAGGATGTCTTAGGGTCACTTGGTCAACTTCTGAGTTTTGAGTTTACAAAGAGCTACTCATGTTCAGCATTGCTAGGGATCTATGCCAGCAATTGGAAGGTTGCTGGTTTGAATCCTGTGAATGCCTGGTGTGATTATACTCTGTTGGGCCCTGGAGCAAGACCCTTAAGCTGCAATTGCTTTGTCCTGGGTATGACGTTAATCTACATCCAGCCCGGCAAGTAGGTCCTCCTGCTAGCAGGGAAAAAGTTGGGTTGATGGCAGGATTGGCACTCCAACCACTGGGGAAAAACTCAAACTAGTCCTTTTTGTAGTCCTTTTTGACTAGTGTGGTGCTGAGGTATCACCCGCCGCATGGCTGCACTTAGGTTCTTGTCCCTGAGGTGGTTTGTCATGTGGGGGGTGCGGCAACGCGGTGTAGTCTGTACCCGCTCCTTACCTGACCTCATTGTCTCCCGTTTTCATTGGTTTTCTTCCACTAGGAGTATGTGACATCATGTAGAATACAGTTCCGATCCTATAAATCACATTTGCTTGTTGTCGGCCATCAAGAACCTGTTACACAGGATAATATCATACGAAAATGTAGAAAATGGAACATGGAGGCAGCATATATTATTGTTAGTGTATAAAAGTGGAGCAAACCGACTTCGGCGTGAGAAATTGTTACGACGAATGGAAACATCAATAATGTGTTATCAAAAGTTGTCGAGTTATCAAACAGTAAATGAATCTACACTTTGTGATGAAATATGCCCATCCGAGAATTAGGCTTATTAGACTGTGCCTGAATCGGTAGGACAGACAAAAACAGATAGTAGTACTGATCAGCTAAGTCGTGGCATGATTTGACAATTACGTGCTGGTTATGTGCAAATAAAGGCTAATGAATGAGCCCATAATTGTGGGACAGTCTGTTCATTTTAATTAAACGCTGTTTAATTAATTATTATTACTGTTATTATTATTACTTTGGTGACAGACCAGAGGACATTAGTTTTAATTGGTGATCACGATGACGCTTTAATTACACACTGTTTGTTATTGTTATGCAGATTACACGGCCGTGACAAATGGACCCCTGGCAGTTGCCCGTGTTGACAATCCATTACCCGGCAGGTCGGAGCGGGTTGGTGTGACCCGGACGCGGTGGTGAGCCTGTGCCCCGTCTCGCTCCACTGGGCCAGCTTTGGCCCTCTGTTCAGACTCTGCTAGGAAAATATTGCATTTTCTGTTGAACTTTCTTGTAAACAGCAGCAGATGCTGGGCCAGCTCAGTGCCCATCCCCTCCTGCTCCCCTGAGAACCCATTTATTTAATAATCTTTTCCGTTCACGTTCCGGAAACTGGTGCTTTGAGTACTAAACCATTGCAACAGCTCGCTTTCTGTCTCTCTTTTCTCATTGTGAACCAGTTATTCTTTTTAGAGTAAGTCCTGTTGGTAATTGTCCTCTGCCCTGCAGTATGTAAGCAGCTACCTGGGAAGGAGTACATCTTTTTATTTCGCCGAGTATCTATACTAAATTATTTAATACAGGTTTGTCTCCTTGGAGACTCTTCACAACATTCCTCCTGCTATGTCCATTTTATGGGATGTTAGGGTGTTTTCGCCTATCGGGTTAAAAACGCTTACCATAACTGTGGCAAAATATACAGTAATATCCAGTATCAACTCGCCGCATTTTCTCAGTGTCTCATTAAGGCCCTCTGTGGAGATGTAATTATCGTTTTTGATGAACCTCGGATCAGTTTTCATTTGACACAAACCCTGCTGGCATCTCTCACGTCTAAGAAAGTTAATATGTCAACTTGTCACTACGATGCTACTAATTATCTATCTAGCTCCTTGTCTGAAAACACTCTTTGACCTCAAAATAAAACGTGCAAAAAGCACGTCATGGAGACCTGTAAATTTACTTAGCCTGGGTCTTGCAGACGCCAATAAAATCATTTAACCTGCAAGCATGCCTTTTGCAGGGTGTAGAAAGCCTAGACAATGCTTATCAGCCTGTGGGGGGCTTAGGAAAGATATTTGAGTTTATTTAAAAAATTTTTTTTTTGCAGCTTTATCCAAAGCGCCGTACGATCGCGAAAGCAAGGTCAGGCCGTCCCTGGAGTAAAAAGGTTTTACCCGAAGATGAAATTCTCTGCCAACCATGTAAAAGCTGTTTGATCACGGGTACAGTGTGCTGAACCACTAACCCTAACCCCACTCCTGAAATATTACGCACAGGGGTCAGCACAGCTGTAATGCGATGGTGGAGCCTCCTCTTGCATGAACCACCTTCTTGTTCATGGTGTTTCCTTTCCTGGTCTGAAGGATACACAATTTATTTGAAGGATGTACTGTAGTGGCTCTAAATCAGGCACAACCTGCCCTGAGCTTCTGGTAGGTCCGACCCCCACTGCCCATCATGCACGTACAGTAGGGCCGCGATGAAGGGCCCCCAGTTCTGTCTGTCTTGGAGAGGTTTCTGTCCAATGCCGCCGCTGTGGTTCAGGGCCTTCAGTCCTGTTTCCACAGCTCGCTGCCAGTTGTCCATGGCCTGTGCTTCTTCCATTAGCCTTCAGGGCTCCAGAGCCGTTCGTGAGATGGAGGCTTGTGCTCTTCTGATGGTGTATCTGATTCATCTCCACCTTCTCATAATGACTGCATCCAAGTTCTCTTGCATGTATCAGCTTGTGTGAGCAGCTCCTGCTTGGAGATGATTCATGATATTTGGTAGCACTTTATTAAAGGCCATGTTTTTAGTAATGTATAAACACATTCATAATGCATTATAGTGCATTCATAAAGCATTATAAACATGACTAAATATTTATAGGAAGGCATAACACATTGGCTGACTTATGAAGCTCTCATCTATAATAAACTATAGATACCTTTATAATGCAGTACAACAAATCCTTCATTTTTTATTGATCCCCTTGGGGGAAATTCTCTTTACGCCTCCCCCAACTTGCTCTCTGTAGGTGAGAACAAGCTGGCCCTGAAGGGCAGCTACCCATAGCAGCGGCCAGGGAGCTGTGGCTTAAGGGTCTTGCTCGAGGACCTTCAGATGTGCCAAGACTCAAACCGGTGACCTTCTGATGACCTTCTGATGACAGGCCCAGAACCTGAGCCCACTAACACCCCTGTACTCGGCATTATAATGCATTATGAAGGTATCTGTAGTGCATTATAGATGAGTGCATTCATAATGCATAATAAACATGACTATAATGTGTTATGCCGTTTGATAAATATTTATAGTCATGTTTATAATGCATAGATGGTCCAGTAATAAAAATGACAGCCAGCACTTCCACTCCTGCGATAACCTCACCGTGGATTGGGTCCCAGGTGTGGATGAGATCAGGGGCAGTGTTTAACTCCACTCCAGCCATGCATATGTCTGGGGCCCCCTCTTGGCCGCAAACAGTCACTACACTAAATATCAAGTAAAGACCTTCCTCATTTAGAATCATAATCAGAAAAACTTTATTGATTCCCGGAGGGAAATTTTATTTTTGTTGCAGTTGCTCTGCAACCAGTTAAGGGAGAAAAAGGGGAGAGCAAGTAAAGTAAAAGGTACAAAAATATTACAGTAACCAATAAAAAAAACAGCAAACCAATAACTGCAGTAAATCACCCAATATACAGTGTAGCTAAAAATATGCAGGTATGTGTCCTTCAGACAAACTGCAGATGGCATTGAAGACATACCACTTGTGCGGGCAACACGAGATGTGCAAGTATATCGAGCCGCATATTATTCACAGGTGTTATACACGACGCTACACACGATGCAGAGCATATTGTACACTCAGATGTGCAAATGGAAAGTTATATACAGGTTGTGCAATGTTTATCATGGAACACACAAGTGGTATGGGATATAAATGATAGGAACAGGAATTGTGCATGGTATGTTTCAGCATTGAGCAGAAAGGAGAGGAGCTGTATAGTCTAACGCGGATCTCCGGTTGCGTTGGGTACTGTACTTAATCCTTCTGAGTCTCTGGCTGAAGGTGTTGCTGTGTTCCACCACCACTCTGTGCAAAGGGTGGGAGACGTTCTCCATGATGGAAAGGAATTTTGGGTAATGTCCTCCTCTCTGCTGCCATCTGGAAAGAGTCGAACTCCACTCCCGGGACAGCTCTGGCTTTTTATCAGGCGTGAGTCTGTTGGCAGCAGCCACCGTGTAGAAGACGGTGCTGACTACCACACACTCATAAAACATCTTCAGCATGGTGCCACAGATGCCGAAGGACCGAAGGTTCCACAGGGAAACGGTCTACCTTGGGCCTTCTTGTAAATTCAGCAGAGCTTTCGGTCCAGAGCAGTTGACTGTCCGGGTGGACACCCGATTATTTGCATTCCAGATACTAAAGCAACGCGTTCTGCTAGCTGGCTACAATCTTCTGACTGTACTTGCTGGCTATGCATCGAGTCTTTGAAACTTCTGCGGTGGTCAGGGGCCTTCCAAATTGACTGAGTGGGAGCCCAGAAAGAATGTTTGGGATATGAGTCTTCATCAGCAGATGTGGACGGAGCACAGATGACTCTGGAAGCATGAGCGGAGTGTTCCCCTTCTGATAGTCACCAGTGATCTTGTTGGTGGGGGAATCTGACACATGATTATGCATATAGGTACAGCATGTTCCTGTAGAATTTATATGCAATATAGAAATATTACATTGCTACAGTATTGCAAATTTAAAAATATGTAATAAGGGTTGGTCCTTCTGCCAAATGCTGTGGTACAGTATAAACTCTCACCCTCAAGATTACAGGTGAAAAGTCAACATGATTCCGTACCGAGCGATGAGTACAGAGCAATATTGACACCGTTCTGTATTATTTTGCCTGCAGCAGGTATCAGTTGACCATTACTCTTCGACACATTGTGCGTTTAGCACCCGAAGAAAAGAACAACATAGATAACCGCTGGCTTTAAGCTCCAGACCGCTATCTAGTTGACAATTCGGAGCTCATTATAGAGGAGCAGCAAAGGGTCAGTATGTCCCTGCCGCTCACGTTTATGCTGTCTGTCAAGGTGCTTGACAAGAGCATTCATCTTAAAAAAAAAAAAAAACTGAAAAATTGAAGATGTACTGGGAAATAAAACCAAAAAAGTGTATCACAGATATGAAACGCAGATAGCACGGCCATTTTAATGACTTTCAGTGTAACGCCAAGCTTGTGTCCATCTGGGGCTGGTATTTAAAAACTGACCTTGAGACAATGGAGTTCAGTAAGTACATTTGATATACTTAAGGGCATGTCTATAATAAAAATGATAGAGTTGCTACTATTTTGGTTTATTTCTTATTTTTTAAAAATGTGAGGCTGACAAATTAATTTTAAAAGCATCTCCATTTAATAATTGATATACCTGGTGATATTTCCGTTTCTCTCTTTCTCTTTCTCTCTCTCTCTCTTTGTAGAGTGATTTCTCCAGGGTAGGATGCACTGAAAATATCTCCACACAGATTTTTCCTTTTGTTTAAAAATTCTCTTTTTGTTTCATTAATCACCCAGCATTTACAAGCCAAGGAAAATCAATTGTTTAATCAAACAAGAGAAGTCAGTTACATTTGCAATGGTTTTTTGCTTTAAGATGAAGATAAAATATTGCAATATGTAAAGTTATGGAAAGACAACCCGTCATTAACTGTAGAACGAAAGAGGGGCTCATAAAATGGTGAAGATCAGAGTCGGAATCAAATTTACAGGTCTTTCATTCTTTGGATCTGCTGGTATCTGACATACCTTTTTCTCCAAATCAGTCCTTAAAACAAGGCAGATATATATAATTAGCAGTTGAAACATGTGGTGGACTTTCAGTCTTTGTGGTGGAATTTCACACACACCCTACATCTCAGACAGAACCTAATAATTTCTTTATTAATTTTTAACTACTATACAGACTGTGACTAATCTTTTGAAACCCAGATATCCATTAAGCATTTCTGTCATGTGAAAAATTGTGATTGTGTGAAAAATGAAATATGAATCTCTTCTCAAAAATGCCTCTAAATGTATCTGAACTTGTCTGTCCTCTGGGCAGGTGACACTAATTTCTTTAATGAGAACTGTGAGCTTTTGTGTTACTTGTTGACATAATCATTCAACTAAATTTAATGTAAAATTAATCTAATATAAAATGTGTCCTTTAATTGAAAGTTTAGAAGTATTCATTCATTTTTGCGATGTTACATTTATATTACGGTGCTTATAAAGGAAGCAGGTTTTCCGTTAATATTAGCAGAAACCAATAGTACAGACATACGGTTTATATATAAACACATTATTAAGATTCAGGTAATTAAGGGCATTTGTTAATTGCACTACTGGAGACAACTCAAAGTTTATTGAAGGCCTGAAGGCTGTGTGGTTCGATAATGAGCGCTATCAAATATGTAACGGCTATCTATGCAGTGCGGCCACAGAACAGGACTTAAGCTCCCCTTACCACGCTAGCTACTGCATAGATACCACGCTAATTATTTAGTTCAGGGGATTTTTTTCAGGTTATTGGTGTGGAGGGTTGACAGGTTTTGGTGGGTGGTTCAGAAGAAAATCCAGGTATGAAAAGAAACCTTGAGACGCCAAACTGAGGGTGATGTTATAGCGTTCTATGAGTTTCCTTTGCAGACACACTTAACTCATAGAACTCAGTAACGTCACTCTCAGTTGGGTTCTGTGTGTCACCTTAATTCACCTACTAATTAGTCTGAATCAGGACTTGCATGGATGCATAACAATGGCATTGATTTACATACATTTAGCAGATGCTTTTACAAAAAGCAACATGCATTTCAGGAAGCGGGGTCAGACAGTCCCCAGGTCAAAAGGGGAGGAGTTAAGGGCCGTGCCCAAAAGTGAAGTCAGCTGGCCGAGATTTGAACCAATGACCTTCTGATCACAGGGATACCAGCTCATCCCACACATTACTGGATTTTACCTGATACTTTTACTAAAAGTGGAGAGTCACAACATCATGAGATTTGAACCCACAACCTCAGCAATGCTCTTGCTATACCATATGTGTTGAGCTACACTTATACACACTGGAGTTTCAATGTTTATTGTATCTCCTCATCCCAACCTACCTCTATACCTATAATGCCCTGTAATAAAGGCAAAGTAATTCAGTAGACTTGCAACACTCCGATGAAACTGCCTGACACTTTGAGGTTCTTTTCAACTTTTTGGGCCAGCGTAAGACAACAGAATGTATCGATACAAACCTAAATAGCACCCGAAAATGTACTGCATAAAGAACAGGAATAGGCTGCTAGATGTGCAGATAACATGGTATTAGTCTTAGTAAAGGTCCACAAACACCAGCATTACATTTATCTCTAAAATTATGGAGCAGAAAGGGAACGAGGACATACCATGAAAAAATGCCATTATTTATTAGTAATGGAAAGGAAAGGTTGTCTTTGATCTTAATATATCAGACAACATGGATAGATACTCTTTGGAGGTTACTCATTTTATCATTTAAATGTTAATGGAAGAACCTCGCATTCATTATTGTGTAAATAACTAATTTTCTATCTCTAGAGTCTTTCGAGCAAGCGTGTTTAGAACTCTGAGGATAATTGGATTTATTGCACTGTAAAACATTTCTCTATGCCACAGAGAAGATGAATTACAGCTCTCTACACCAGTGAAGCTATTCAGTGAACAGCAGTGAGGCTTTCATATACGTCTTTCGGAATGGGATGTTGTCGAACAGTTTTCGGAGAAGTTTCACAGCGGGGTCTACATGAGAAATGGAAGACAAAACATAGATTGCCTGAGTGCAAACTTCTTCAGTGTCAAACGGCATCTTTTGACTTGTGTAAATGTTCACGCACATCCTCGGATTAAGCTACAGCGATACATCACCTATAATATATTCAGTGTCGTCAGATTCATCCATTAAGCATCGTTCCTTTCTACATCTATTCTTTCTAACATATGGAACGATCGGCAGCAAATTTAATAGGACCAGAAAGAAAAAAAAAAACACTCTATAAAAATCTCAGCACACACAGTATATGCCATTTAAGATGGATATTTTTGCGTACGGGTGGTCACTTTAAATTGTGTCCAGTGAAAATGTACAGATTTATTGTATCTGGACTCTTATATAGAGCTATTATATGACAACATTCATTCATCCATTCATTTATTTGTTTGTTCATTCGGTTGGTCATTTGTTTGCTAAACTGATGATTATATGATTATTGTTTGACTATTACTATATTACTATATTACTATATATATATATATATATATATATATATATATATATATATATCACCATATTATGAGATTATTTAAATGGCGTACAACAAACTTAAGATTCAGCTGACCTTTAGCAGGTCGGACTTGAGGATCTTCAGTAAGTTGTTCCCCCAACACGTCCAGCACCCCCTCCCTCAGTCAGCACTGATCTTTTTAGCACAGTTGTGAGACTGTGTATGATTGAGTACCGTGCAGTGGACCAGCATGCTATCTCAAAGGCATCCCGCCTTGTGACCTTTTAATATGCAAATTCGCATCAAAATATTTGCTAGAGGAGGTTGATCTTTTTTCCCTGTCGCTTCAAAATTTTACAACCGCTGCACACACCCTTTTCTTAACTGTCTTGTTCCAAAGAAATGTTAGTAGTTGCTAGGTAACCTGTATTGTGTTCTTTTGGATTCTTATACAGCGTTAGTGTTTTAGCTGATGAAGCTGTGTCTCTGAGTACCAAGGGGTTTATTTGAGCAATGCTGAGGGCACTGTGGGAAAGATTAGCCGGAAAGCTCTGTCCTTACACAGGAAACGGCAGGGATTTAAGTCTGGGAACCGTGCTCATGCCTGCACTCTGTTTTTGTTTTTCTTTTCTGTATTTTTTTTAAATGAAAGGTTGAAACTGTCGTGCCCCACGTGCAAATCCAGGAGCTGCAGTCGCCCTGACTAGCAACAGCAGCCCGCCTTACCCAAACTCACCGGCCCTCGTGTGAGGGGCTCTTGACTCATGCGATGGATGTACCGAGGGTGTCTAGTAGTATCATGACCTGCCCATCCCTCTCCGATCCAGTCCTGCCAAGTCCTGGTTGCCCGCCGACTCCCCCGCCGTACTTATTTTTCACTCCTCCTGTCTTCACAGGCCTAATTCCTCAGGCTAACGACTTCGCCGGCTCAACCGCGGTAACCCGCTCGCCGATTCCACGTCCGTCTGCATTGGTTCCTAATAAACCACCGTGTTCTGCGTTTGGCTCCCCGTGTCTATCTTTGATACATTAAGTGGCGGGACGCATTAGAAAGGCTGGGGAGACACACCACAGATGTTCATTAATGTTTCTATAAGGCACCCCACCAAACAAGCAAATAAATAAGACAATTCTGAAATCTTAAATGCAAAACATACAAGAGATTATCCAAGGTAATGGTGCATAAGTGGTATTTACAACATAACAACAATAATTATTGTTACAATAATTATTATTATTATTATGTTTTATTATTTGTTTCTCTATTTGTTGAATCCTGAAAATGGTAGCGATGTAGTTCTGTCATCTCCCAGGACTATGGCTAAAAATGTCAAAACTCTTGTATTTTGTTTGGTTACTTATGTTTAAGGTTAGGGCTGGGTAGGGGTTAAGGTCGTCATTGTTGGGATCAGGGTTTTGCCCATAGAAATGAATGAACGGTCCCCACAAAAATGTCAATACAAACGTGTGTGTGTGTCTGTGTATGTCTGTGTGTGTGGTGCATAATTACAGGCGTACAATGTGAACCACAGCTCAAGCAGGATTCTTAATGACGCATGTTATATGAACACATCTATTTGCCCACTCTTCTGCAGAGTGGATGGACCACTTGAGTGTGGTGATGAAATAAATTTCAGAAACGGAGACGCAGACACTGTTACTTGTCCCTGAGGGGTAAACACTGCATTTTACACCAAACGGGCAGAAAGACAGCTGCCAAAAGCTTTTTTTTTCCGTTTTTAATTAACAGAATGTCTGTTTCCTGCCACGAAGACTTTGGTGGAGTGCTGCCCATTACAGTCACTCTGTTTGTTAACATTATCTGCCTCCATAATGGCATTTTAATATTAAATTCTGCAAATGAACAACCCAGAGCTGAAACTATATTGACCAGAAGCATTTGTTCCCTGCCGACAAACAGACATAAAATGCTGAGAATAGCACTCAGTATTATGTATTTTATAATAATGCATAATACAATGTAGTGCTTTACATAGGGAACCTGAACATTTATTATGGAAAATAAACACTAACATTTCTGGGACTTAAATTTAATTTCAGAATGGGTTGTTTGTACTGTACATCACCAATTGGTACATTCAGTGCTTGTATGCCTAAATGAAAGTGTGGTTCAAATTTTATCTACCAAGGGACTTGAATGGCCTTTTGTCATATATATAACCTGGGGGAATGTTCCAGGCAATCTCCTGCGTCACATTTACATTCCAACAACTGCAGGTTGTCATGTGGGAGTATATTCTAAAATACACTGCTAAATTTAGCCAAGTCTCATTGGATCATGCCCCCGCCCCTTGTCCAATCCGCTTGTGGGAGTTTTACTTACACAAAAATGTTCTGTGGACAGAACGAAAAATGATTGGTTCAGAGAGAGAACCAGTCAGATTGTAGAGGAGGTGGGCCCAAGCAACCAGAGGAGGCGGGAACAAGACATCTAATAAGTTGATCACGGCTCCTCTAATTGGTTATCTCTCTGAACCAATCATTTTTCGTTCTGCCCTCACAACATTTTTGTGCAAGTAATGAGCATCCAATCTGACCTCATTTCCTTCACCCTATTGTTGCGTGACAGGAAATGAATCCCATTGGTCCATACAGTACAGATTGGGGCGGAGTTTTATGCTGGAGCTGCACAACCTCAGCCTGACTTCGCTTGACAGAAACTGCATACTTGAAATTCTTGAAATATCCAACAAATTCCAAGCAGTCTAACGCCTTACTGACTTAGGCAGATGGGATAGGTTTTCTTAGCTTGTGGGAAATATATATATCAAAGGAATAATTTAACATATGCCTTGATAATAGTTTCCTTACACATAACAAGTTAAATCAATTAATTACCATGCCAGAGGTCAGATAAAAGCATTCTTTATGGAAATTAACAGAAAGCAAGACCAAAAGATGTCTTGCTGTGGAAATACTAAATTCTAAGCTTTTAAGTCAAGAATGTCAGACTGCATTTCCGCTCTGTGACGGATGACCTCACTGATATTCCTCCCAAAATCAACACTCTCAAGTCACGTTGCTTCTGCTGTCACAGTGAATTACTTTATTACTGTCATTTCAACCAGGCTTATTAAAAAGAAAAAAAAAATCAAACTGAAATTAAATATACTTAAGGACCATCTGTTAACTGAGGCTGCAAATTCAGACAGTGTGCCAACACACGTCTTTGGTAAACAATACCACATACGTTTCAAAATTTTGCATATAGCAAAGTTGTTTTTATTGATATAAATGACAGCTCAATGTTTCAAATCTTTGACAACTGGAGACAGTGCTTTATTGGGGAAGAATATAGATATGCACACTTGGATAATATATAATGTAAAATTGTGTTTTGTATGACTATGTAAATGATCACATTAGAGCTTCCATGAAAAATCAATCTGCTTTTTGTCCCATTTGACACCCCATACCACAAATGCATGCACTAAATAATCAGTTACATAAGGCTGCCTCTGTCTCCATTTTGCTCTGACATTTATTTTACTCTAAAATAGCATATGCATTAGCCCTGCGTGCTTGTAAAGGCCAGTGTGGCAAGACAGAAGGGTACCAAAAATGTAAAACTAAAAAGAGTTAGCAAAGCTTCACACCAGCGAGTAAGCAAAGGTTAATTGTTTCCAGTTTTGCAATATAGGCATTACATGAAGAGGTTTAAACCAATTAGAAGTGATATTTCAGGGAGCTAGCATGCAGGTTTAGCGCAGTGGCCATTTTGGCTTCTGGCTGCTGGTGCCCGTCAGGGGGAGCCGGTTTTTGCAAGGTGCATGCATTCTTAGAATCATACATTACGGGCAATTTGGAGAGACTAGGTAGACTTTGGACTGTACAAGGAGATGCTGCAAATTCCCCCCCCCCCCCAAGTCTGCGGCACCACCCACTGAGCCGCCATGAGCAATAACAGGAAAAACAGCGTAGAGGTGCTACAATGTGTGATTGATGCTAGACTCCCAGCAAAAGTGTTTAACATCTCTCATGCATTAAAGGATATTTTTGGTCCCTTGACCTGCTTCTAATTGACATTTACTGGACAAATAGCACCATTAATAAACTTAAGTCTGATATTCTGAAGTCTGTGATTCATTTTTATAATACAAAATTTTAGGAATGTTGTAAACATCACTTAAAACACAAACTGTTGTGGCATTTTTACGTCTTTTATTTTTGCTCTAAACTTTAGCATGACCTTGACATAGTTTTGGCTTTTGCCTCAACCATCTGTGAATAGCAAAAACCTGAAAATAGACTCAGACACTTGAATTTACATTGTAAATGTTACATGGGGTGGGAAGACTTGCCAAAAGTAATGTTTTATCGTGACTTTTTTTTTTTATTTTTTTGAAGACGTAAACTTGCATGACCTTGGCTGAGGTCAGACTTTTAGCCTTAGTTGAAAACAAAAAAAAGAAATTCATATTCCTACAGTGATGCAATCATAAAATTAACATATGGAAAATTGAGGAATGCAAAGAAATTTAACCATTTACAGTACTTTAACTGTAATTCAACTCCTGCTAACTGTAAATGAATAGGATGCGGCATATTGAATATTACTGCCTGGACATTGTTTAATATTTTTTCTCTGAAGCATCCAGCTTCCCATCCACTACATCCAGTATTATCTCTTGCCAGTTTCATCGCATTCTTCAGGCTGTCAGGAGATGATTCTGGCACGAGGCACTCGCACAAGGCAGCGACTGCTTCAAACCCCGTCGTGTCTGCAGCACCTCACAGATCTGTGAGTTCATTTGGAGTTTAAACTTTTCAAATGCACATTTTAGAAACGATATCTTACCAAAAGCATCGGGGAAAAATATATAGGGTCCCAAGGGCTCTGAGATAAGAATAATTTTTTTAAACTTTACACATGTAGATAAGCGATTTCAAGAGTTATTCCTCCCCACCTTTCCAGCTCTGTGTTATTTCACTAAAGATAAGAGATCCACAAGTCAACACGTCTTTCATTCCTAAAACTTTGATGAAAAAAAGATTCCCCATTGTGTTGAAAACATTTAGTATGAAAACATTGGTTGAGGGTTAAAGCAATAAAAAATATTTTTAAATTGGCTGTTTAAATGTATAAATTGACCTTTTTCTGTTTAGTATGCAAACTTTGACTGGCTTATTTGGAAACGATTCGCCAATGTTTTTGTGAAGTTCAAGTAATATAAGTGACCAGCTTTCATGGTGATGTGCCTCTGATGAATCACTTCTGACATGTGAGAGTTCTGCTCTTAGAACATTTTTTCAGGTTCCTCTTACTACTGGTTTTCAGTTGAACTTGCTTACATGTGTAGTGCTAGTCGATTTTTTTTAAGTGTCTGTTGTGTAACAGACCGTGCCGTTCTGCTGGGCAGTTTCAATCTTTGCTGATGCAGCACATTAATCTGGCCCATATTTGGCTATTTCTAAGGTGGGGGCTGCTCGCATTGGTTGGCTGACGAGTGACCAGTTAAATGCAGGTATGTGGGGTATAGACCCGGGAAGCCTGTGGTGGCCTAATGGTTAGGCAAGTGTGTTTGTGATTGATAGGTGGCTGGGTTGAATGCCTGACCAACAAGGTACCACTCAGATTCCCTGAGCAAGGTGCTGCCCCTACACTCTGCTCCCTGGGTGCTATACAATAGCTACCCACTGCTACGTCATATATGGGTTAAACGCAGAGGCCAAATTTTGTGTTGTGTTCAATTAATCGCTTAGATATGAGAGGGTCTTTTCAGTATTTCGATTCCTAAAAGTAACATCAGAAATGTGGCTGGATTATTTTTTCTAATATTTAAATCTGTATAATAGAGAAATAGATATACACTGCGGTATCAAAAATGGGGTGAAAGTTAGGATGGATTGCAAATTTGGAACAAAGTTGGATTGGTCTGGCTTGGGGACCAGTGTGGTTTGCTTTCGCCGGGCCCAAAATCTCTAGCAGCGAGCTTGGATTCAGCCACTCTACAAGCACATTACACCGTCACTGCACATTTGAAAAAGGTACTGAAAATACAGAGTGATGTGGACGAGAAGAGCTGACGGCCCCCCACCCATAATATATACTCACTGAATCATGGCAAAATACACTGACAGTATAAAACATTAGGGATGTCGTCATTTCAGACTGAATTATACCCTGCGGGTGTTTCCAGGTCAAAGCTATGATCCACAATTGATTTTACCTGCTGAGTTCACTCTATTCAGTGTGGATTAAGGAGAAGACAGGGGTCAGAGAAGGAGTTTTAATGCTCGAGACGATGGAGATATGAACTGTACATATGAGGGAGAACGAATTTGAATCTGCTGTTGAATCTAGATCTTGCTGAGCTCTTGCCCTGACGGGCTGAGGATCTTATAGTGCATGTATACGATGTATAATGTATGTATTTTGTTGTTACGCACTATGGGTGCGTAACAACACCCAACTCCTTATTAATTCCCTTTCCCCACTACGCTGTCTTCCCTTCAGATGGCATATACCGATTGGTCCACTACGCTGTCTTCCCTTCAGACGGCATATACCGATTGGTCCACTACACTGTCTTCCCTGCAGACGGCATATACCGATTGGTCCACTACACTGTCTTCCCTGCAGACGGCATATACCGATTGGTCCACTACACTGTC
>JAODLC010000015.1:2965088-2985085 GCA_026781145.1 Hippopotamyrus pictus
GGGGGGTTAAATAAATGCATAAAATACGGCTGATAATAAAGCAGAAACTGCTCAATACAAAACGGCACGAGATCTCGTGCTTCTATGCTAACTACTGCAAAATCTTCCTTACTGGTGATTTCGAGTGCTTACCAGATCTGACGCATTTGCTACATTTTGCCCGGAATGATTCTGTTAACGTCACCTGGAAAATAGTTCCTCAACAGCGCGAGAACCTCACAGGTGTGATCTCCTGCTTTTTACCCTCCTTGAAGACGCCGATCGGTGCATAAGAGCTGCTGTCGTCAGCTGATCGCCTGGCCCCCTTATTTCCATTATCGATAAGGAACTGCCCCAGTCGCACATTACATAATGCTACTCATTACACGACAGTGCATTAATTCAACACTCGTTACACTTTAATGTTTTCTTTTTGCCAAAATAATATACGGAGGATGTGTGGCGGGGCCCAGCTAATGTAGAGCATATTAAATCACTTAATTCATTTTAGTTTTACTGAGCACCTGCTCATAGGAGATAATTGCTGATTATTATTATTATTATTATTATTATTATTATTATCATTATTATTATCATTATTATTATTATCATCAGTGGTGATCAAGCGCTAACTGACATTAACAAACTAAGACAAGGAGCCCTTGCAGAATCGACACAGCAATATTGACACATTGTCCTCAACATGGTTCAAAGTGCATGCGATTATTACTTAGTAGCGATAAAAGGGGGCATTTTCAGGGCTATTAATGTCACATCTGTTTTCATAACAGAAATGACTAAAATTGCAGCACAAACAATTAATCGTCACACTGCAGGGAAATCAGAGCCCTTAAATACATTCATATGGAATGGGACTCGCAGCTCCTGCAGAAAGCTTCGCTCCTGGGGGGCATCTCCAAGGACGGGGGGGGGGGGGTGTAATCAAGGGTGACGTGCCTTTGCTTGGAGGAAGAGTGTATCCAAGGCGAGGAGCTGGCAGAGGGGCAGGGAGAGTGAGGAGACGGAGGTCGCCTTCTGCACCTCCCACATGGAGGAGCCTGAGAAGGGGCAGGGCAGGTTCCTGGGTGATCGGGCGTGTATGAGAATGTTCCAGAATGTGTTGAGGGAGGGGCTGCACATGGACAAACTGTAATGCATTCATTTCATATTGAAAATGTATTAATATTAGGTTGTGGTTGTAGCTGGTTGTGTGTGTGTGTGTGTGTGTGTGTGTGGTTCAGTAGTGGGTTGGGATGTGGTACCTCTATCCAGAAGGTCGCTGGTTTTAATCTGAGGGTTTGCAGAGTGAATTCAGGGTTGAACCAATTAGTGAGGCCTCAACTTCCAATTGATTTTTCAAAAATGTACATTGCTTTGGATAAAAGTGTCTCATAAATGAAATGTAAACCTCTTTTCTGAAGCTTATGCCGTCCAATCTTAGTGTGATGATTATAAGAATGATGGTTCGATCGTTTAAAAATAGCATTGATAATGTCACGCCCGGGCATGACCGGCCACAGAAGTGCATCCCCTTGCTCTTCCCGAGCATTACATGCAGATGGCGAATGCAGGGAGAAAATGGGGAAGAATCACTTCATCATACGCGCTAATGGGAAGAGGCGATTCAAGATGCAATTTCCAGCATCTCCCCTAAGCTGAAGAAAAAGCAGGAGAAAAGTTCAGATGCTGCGGTAGTTAGAAAGCCATTTTTTAATGGATAAATGATTGCCTGATTCATCGAGTCACAGAGTGTTCCCATTACAGGATGTTCCATTGACAAAATGGACACGCAGAGATTGCTGTTGTGCCTAAAGACATGAGTGCCGGGGGTCGCGTCAATGAAAAATCCCGCTTAATGCATTTTTATACGAACGCACACATGTTCGGAAAGTGGCTCATGGAAAAAACATGATGCTACGGTAAATAACGTGAACAAAGACAACAAAATACTGCATTATTTAGCGATGGACAAGGTAGAACAAAAAAACCAGGTGTTTTAATCTGGTCTCTGAGCAGAGTGCGGTGAAAATGGGGTTTATTCTACAGCGTCTCCAACATTTCACAACACATTAGTCAGGGACACCGTCTTTAGACCCTAGCCTCTGTAATTTAATGCATTACATAAGTGTATTATAAATATTCCATTTAAATTCCTGTATTTGACCTCTCTCTCATGGTAGGGTGACTTGACTGATTAATTAACACTGGCCTATTTCTGGCAATATTTTAAAACGACTTTGGGGAGATTCAGCGGACTGGAAGCAGCACACAAGAGAGGCAAGAAAAGTAAATTGCAGGTTTAATGCCAGAAGCGATGCTCAGGACCTGTCTGTCTTAGCGTAGTTATTAAAAAATAAAAATAAAAAAACAGGCTGTAGAACATAAGACCCAGTGTTATCCTGATGTGGGTGTGGTCTCTGAGGTAACGGGCATTCAGCTGGCAGTGCACACCGGCGTGCGGTTTACATTGGGGGGGGGCTTCAGAGGTTTTTCCAGACCTGGGGGTGGTCCAGGGGTCAGCCCAGGTGGGAGGCCGTGCGCATCATGGGGGCCCCAAGGCGAGCCTGCAGCAGGGTACTGTACAGCCTGCATGTCGCTCCCCCTAGCCCAAAAGGTACACAGGTGTCAGACAGGAGCAGCATTCAATATGCCTGTGCTTTGATCAGGATAATGAGGGGGAAGAGGCTGGGGAGATGGGGGCCCCGCGTGGGTTCGGCTGTTTACTCAGAGGTCCTGCGTGTCGGTTCCGTTCCGGGCCCCCTCCCCCAACCAGGCTGCCTTCACCACCCACCCTCTAAATCTGCCTCATTTGCAGTTCATTCCTCTCCCTGGGGAATATTAACCTTTAACTTGTATTTGAAAGCTGTAAGTGATGATAACAGACGGTTTTCAGACGAGAGTGTTTGCTTGTACGAATCAGGGCCGTGACGGCATTCGAACAAAAAGCACAACATGTAGACCGCCGGTCGCTCAGGGCTCAGCTATCTCCACTCCAAGGACTGTTATTTGCCCTCATCTACCAACCACATTTGATCATTCTCTCCAACAGCTGTTTACACCTTAGTCTCCATACAGTTTAGAGAGGTTGTACATAACTATGTACAGTAGGTGAAAAAATCCTCAGCATTTAAAAAAAATTTGCAAGCCCTGAGTCCTTCTAAATCCATCCCTATCTATCCATCCATCCATGTATTAAGTTATTTTTTATTAACAAAAATAACACTCTGTTATACATACCTACATAAGAGGGGAGAGAGATTAAATATTTTATTTGTCTAGTTATACAATACTCACACAATGAAGGAGAGTGAAACAGAAAGACAATAAAACACTTTAGAAAAAGTTAAATAAAATATTCGGTCAGATATATAGTCAATAAACGTCATCTCTCAGCAAAAACAACAGACATTCCAGTATGATAGTTATCCATAATGATCTAGATAAAATATATTGTGGCAGAGAGTAACCAGGATTGTCGATACTGATCTATCACTGGTCCCTCGTTAACCCAGAGCAAACTGTGGATATCAATCCCAACACTAATAAGTACCATTATTCTTCACAGACCTCTTGTTCTCTGGGACCAATCCATTTACCTATTTTATTTCAGGTTTATTTGCCAAACAAGTTCATCGCATTAATTCTTGCATTGTGATACTTTTCTTTACCTGAAAACGGAGAAAACTGTCTAACAGACCCATCCCAGGCAGTGCTGTGCTCTGAGCCAATCCCAGATCCTTGTACTGCCCTCCTAAAATAAACAGCAAACCGTGATGTTGAGGGCGAGACTAATTCGTCTAATTGGTGCCTCTTGATAAAATATTTACGATCTTAAAGTTGTTCTCAGCGCAAGTTAGAAATGCATCAATATTTCTTTGTATACAGAAAACTTTTTAGGTTCCTATTGGTGCATTAAGAAAACAGCTTCAGGAATCCTGTGCTCTCTCTCTCTCTCTCTCTCTCTCGCGCTCCCATGCGGCGATGATCGCCCTCTGTGACAGCAGATCGCGATGGGGAGTCCACATCCACCCAGGTTCCACTAATCAATGCAATTAATGCTACGTCATTGACTAAAGTGTGACTAATAACTAGAAAATGGGAGAAGCAATTAAATCCTCGCTGCAAATCAACTGTATATATGAATACATTACTGAAGCAAAAAAAAACATTTAAAATGTCTCTTAATGCTGTGATACTAATAACGCCCAGTCTAAATGAATATGAGTTAGCTAAGCTAATGACATCAGCATTCCTAAATAAAAATGCAAAGCAGGCTAATGCACGAAGGCTCCAGCATCCCTCTGCACTAATTGCTGACCATTAGTTGAAAATTAAATAGGCCACAGAGTCGTGTGTCTCTTCGTAATGAGGCGCACAATAGAAAACGTATGAAATGTGCGCTGCATTGTGCCTCACATTCCTAATTTACGGTCAACGCCGGGGACCCAAAAGCTGCTGCTTACTTGGAAATGCAGCTAGGGCCTGTTTCACAAAGCAGGATTTCTTTCTTAGCTGGATAACTTGCTGGATTTAAGGTAATTGTTATGGACGCTGGGGATAATGCAGGCAGGAAAAGATATGATGACGATCCAGTTGTAGCTTTACAGAAAAATATCAGGGTCACAAGGGGTCAAAATAAAAACAGGGGGGAAAAAAACACTTAATCAAATTAAAGAAGGCATGACTATAAAACTAGGGAGTAGGACTAGAGAAACTAAGCAGAGCAACATTAGCACAAACATCTGACGCAATGACTGATTGGAGAACAGAGCAGGAGCAGATGCTTAAATACACTCAAGGCTAACAAGAGAACGCAGGACAGGTAAGAACAATCATGAGGCACAGGAAACCGGTGGCTCTACTAGCTAAAAGACTAACAGGGAAACTAGGAGACAGAATCTAACACGAGGAAAATAACAAAGAGAGGTAAAACATAACCAAGAGCGCACAGCAAAAACCAAAAACCTTACGGCCCGAAACAAACCACAAACTAACAAGAAAATGAAGCTGACCTCAAACTCGCGTCTAGAGGGTATACAGCTACACACTCAGCCCACAGAGCCATGCAGCCGTCTGGGGAGAGGGGAAACACACTAAGGACTTGAAGGACAACAGGGAGGACAGGATGACCAGTGACACCTGCTGGCGAAATGGGGAGGAGACACGAAAGGTTGGGGTGAATGGGTGCAGATCCTGACAGTAGTCTGAGCTAAATGGACTTTATCTTCATCCAATTTTGGAAACACTTCCAATTTTTAGAGATTGCAGAATTTTATGCAACTGTTGCTCCAGTTACCTATTTAATCATCCAATGATTAATATTTGTAACATTCTTTGATTTCTTTTTATAAACATTTCCACCACTATTCGTGTAGTAATTTTAAAGCGCAATGCCAGAAATGCTAGGTGTTTCCACAATTTTGGCCACCAGTGTACATTCAGCCCAGACTACCTTAAATCTGACAAGTTATCTGGCTAAGCAAGAAATCCTGTGAAAGAGACCTCTAAATGATGAACCACTAAAAGAAAAATAAATGCCTTAAAGATGGTGCCGTATGTATTTACTCAGGGAAAAAAAAAAATATACGCATCATTGATAAAAATGTAGAAAAAAGGATTGTTTTAACAGAAGTGGGTGTACGGGGGATCGTAATGAGTATGGAAATTACTATCAGGGTAGGAAGAATTGCTACTATTTTCTCTGATCACAGTCATGGCCTGGGAGGAGGATTAAGACAGAACACTATACTTTTCTTATATCAAAATCTTTTACCACTGCCCTGTATTTAATATACTCAAAATACTCCCCATCTTGGCTTGATACACTGTAGATGAACATAGTCAGGCTTTTTAAAAACGCCCTGGCAGTCAATCAGTCGAGCAGCTTCTCCGACTTGCATATGTTTAAATTTGTTGAGGTTCGTAACCCGCACAGGGCTGTTTTCTGAGACTACGCGAGCTGTCAAGACGAGTTTTGACAAAACAGCGAGGGGATTTGTCAAAGTCACCGGCAGAAAGAAAGGAGTACAAGTTAGTAATGGATCCTTGAATAGAGGCAACTCATACAAGGATGGTCTGCTCCCACAGTGGAGCGTCTAATTAGAGCATATGGAGGTACCTGATCTGGGAGCGCTTGGGAATAGTTCATGTGCTTCCAAGAGATGAGCAATGAAATAATTGGCTTTTTACTTTTTTCTCTCCATTGCATACACTTGCAGTTGTGTATTCAAGCGCTGCTGACATCTACTAAGATGCAAACAAGCCTCTGATAAATCCCCGTTCTCTTGACGCCATTCTTTCATTCACTTCCTACAATAATCACCAGCACTGTGCCCACTATCCTCTCTTAGCTGTCTCCTCCCGAATCACTTTCAGTGGAAAACATGACTTCTTGACGTGTCTTGATATCTAGTAAGTTTCTGTAAAAAGGAGTTTGTCTGCCTGTACTTGCCCCCCCCCCTTCATATTTATAAGAATTTAACCAGTAGGGGCCCCCTCGAATAAAACAGTTTGTTGAATCAGGTCACCCATCCCTGGTGGTTGAGCAAGCTCACTTAACATCTACCATCTTCTCATTTAACAACCTACCTCATTTTGTACCATCTGCTCCTGCTGGAGACCCAGGTTCCATCTCGGCCACCTATTGCCAAGCTTGTTCATCCACTTTAAAAGAAATATACTGGGCAAATGAGCCTGTTGATACTGGTCCAGAAGAGTTTTCATGTATAAATTACACAGAGGGATTTCATTCAGCCGAACTTTGGATGTGCATTTTAAATATTTCATCGGCGATCGAGTTTTTCTCCTTTACACTTTTTTGGGCTGAAGTCATCTGTCACAGAAAGCATGTAGTGTATTACCGTTTAATTATTTACCATCTTCGTACAAGTGCTAATAACATTTCTAAATATTACTAAATTGTCAGTGGAATTATGCATGTTTTGGGAGCAATTCATTCAAAGTCTCTACTATTAATGTTACAATGTGACCCATTCTACTTTGAAATCGTCAGACACGTTACTTAGCTACTATTGCCTTTGTATTTGTTGGGAAAATACCCAAAACTGTGAATAAATGCTTTGCGAAACCACTAAATCGGAGAACCTTCTGTCAATTTAATAGTTTTATTCTATATGTGATTGAAGTTGATTATTTCGTCGTTACAGGTTTTATTTCTAAAACCAACTATTCACGGGGTAATTAATTTAGGCACGCATGGGATGGCAGATAATTGAATGAACTTCAAGTTAATCCATCCCACTGAACAAGAATAATGATACGTTCTTACAGTGAAGGTGGTGCTGTAAATATCATTCTCTACTCCTCAGATTTCGTCCAAATGCACGTTATCCAAAGCTGTCTTTACCGCACCACCCATGTTATTAAGCCTTTGCGCTCCCCATTGGTGTTGCTGTGATTCTGATGAGTGGTTTCGTATACCAAGAAACCATTCTACATTTGGCGTCCTATTGTTCAGTGCCCGAACAATATCTTTGAAAAATGTGCAGTTACCACTCGATTCAGCAAAAAAGTTCCCCTCGCTGTCCTCTTTATTTACGGAGTACATTTTTGGGGGCCAGCATGTTATAAAAGCACTGATCTGCTCTTTGTGTTCCCATTTCTAGTTTAAAACCATGCCACATTTATTCAGGTTAAATGCTTGTTTTATACCTAATCATATGTACTGTATATATTATTAACAATTGGCTGAAAGGAGAATCAGCATCAAATTGAGGTTTTCTGCATGGAATTCTGGTGGAATTAACTATTTATAGACTTTTGGGTCATGGTGATGTTGTACCTGTGGCGGGGGGTATGTTTATCTTACATTGTGGGGACCAAATAACCCTCACAATGTAAGAAAACCCTGTTATTTTGACGTTGTGGGGACCATTTTTCAGGTCCCTACAAATATCTGTGAATACAATCAAAAAACTAAAAATGCTAAAAGTCTCCAATTTTGTTTGGTTAGGGTGGGGTAGGGGTTATGGTGGTCATGTTGAGATTAGAGTTTTCCCCATAGAAACGAATGGAGAGTCCCCACAAAGAAATAATTACAAACCTGTGTGTGTGTGTGTGTGTGTGTGTGTGTGTGTGTGTGTGTGTGTGTGTGACTAGCAAGCTTCTCTTTGTTGTAATTGTATCTTGTGAGTGCGGCCCGTTTGTCCCAGCCTGCGTTTTTATGAATGTGTGATTTATATTACTGGGAACATGGGAGGTGGTGATGGGAGAAGCTCCGCTGGTGAAATCCCATCTGAGAAAACAGGGCTGTGGCACCAGTCAAGTGCTGTGGACCACTCACTCACGGCAGCATCACCAGCATCAGGATCATCAGTAGTAGTAGTAGTACCCACTTTAGTACCAGTAGTATCCACTTTAGTACCAGTGTCCTATGCAGGGTGTTGGTTGTCCAGATTCTACTTCAGCCGCTACAGGCGCAAGACAGGTAATAACCCAGGATGGGGCGGCAACCCATAAAAGGGCACACTCACACTCACCGTTCACACTCACCATTCACACCTAAAGGCAATTTGGCAGCCCCAGTTCACCTTAGCATGTACCCGGAGGAAACCCCACGAGGACCCGGGGAGACCATGCCAACAAAGAGAGCTGGGCTGAAACATCAACCCTGGCTGTAGAGGTGTGAGCTAACAGTGCTAGCCGTGCCGTTCCTGTAATTATTATTATTATTATTATTATTATTATTATTTATTTCTATCCTATGACCCTGACCAGAACAAGCGTTAAAAAAAGGATGGATTATTCGTGTTGGTGCTGTTTTTCTTGCTGTTATACTCATATTAATGGCATTGGAATCATTGAAAAAAGGAAAAGTACTATATAATGACTATTTTACAGAAGGTCTTTGTCTCTGTCTTTATTGTCAGATTACTTTCCGCAGAATGATAGAAATGCTAGACTTGACATCGGAAGGTAGCGGAGCGGAGCTGTGGAATGACCAGTTAGACGGCCTCGGAATGCCCAGTTAGACGGCCTCGGAATGCCCAGTTAGACGGCCTCGGAATGGCCAGTTAGACGGCCTCGGAATGCCCAGTTAGACGGCCTCGGAATGGCCAGTTAGACGGCCTCGGAATGGCCAGTTAGACGGCCTCGGAATGCCCAGTTAGACGGCCTCGGAATGGCCAGATAGACGGCCTCGGAATGCCCAGTTAGACGGCCTCGGAATGCCCAGTTAGACGGCCTCGGAATGCCCAGTTAGACGGCCTCGGAATGGCCAGATAGAGGGCCACCATCAAGAAACTGAACTCTCTTCTGGTATGCAAATTTACACCAGAGTCATTTAAATGATTTAATGAAAATCACCAAAGTATTATGAACAGAACTTTGAACATCAGTCATCGTATATTAATCTGTTTGGCAGAAAGTTGTCCTTTGGTCTGCTATAAATAATACATGGTGCAACAATTGTTTTACGCGACAATACATAATGCATTATTGCACACAAATGTATCAATAACAAACTTCCCATAAGCCTGACCTACTTACCAAGCCAGGAATAAAACTTTATAGCCCAAAACATCCTTTTTGAAATCGGAAGTGTTCCTTTGGGGCATACAGGCTGCCACAGTATGTTTTCCCAGTATCTTCAGCACATCACATCACTTGGAGGGATGTAATAACAAAAAGTACATCGAGTCAGGTGTTTATACACTGTTCAAAAGTAGCCAGACTGCCCCAACTGTGTGCTCGTGTGTACGCGTGCAAATGTCCATGTTTGACATCTAAAAGTGATGACTTGTCACGTCCAGCTTGTAGGGCTTCTGGGAACAGTGTCTATAAAATCTAAAAGATTGTGACTGTTGTCGCTGAAGAAGGTTTCATGAATGAATTAAGATACGTTTACGCACAAATGCCGTTTAACTGCGTGCATGAGGAAATACAATCTGGATTATTTGTAATGTTTTCCTTTTAGACCAAGAAAGCAAGATGTTCTCTTCCAATGCACTCTGTAAATGTGAATTTATAACCGTATGTAGGTAATTAGGTAATAGGTTTTGTTGTCAATTGAAATGTGCCGAGATATTTAAAAATGCTGTTATAACTATTCGTATTCCTATTATATCACCTGAAGGGAATCTAAAAAGTATTACGCCTTTTGCTGAAATCCCATCCATGTCTCCATCCATCCATAAATCCATCTACCCTTCCATCGTACGATTGTGGTGTTTCTGAAATGCCCTGCAGCTTGTTTCTTTCTCATCTGTACACGTGTGAAAACCCATGACTGATGCATGTTTCACATAAACGGGTTGAATGGTCAGGTACCGCCTTGCTATCAAAGTTAGATTTCTGAGGCATGTTTTACATTCTGTCACTGAGGTTCGAGCTATACCCAAGGCAAGGTGCAATTTCACACCCCTGGGCGTGTTGTATGAGTCATTTGGTTTGCGCTGTTTCACGTGTACTGCGCGAGGTCACATCTTGGGACCCATAGCTTAAAAAAAATAAATTAAGAAACACAACCTTTATATAAATGATCCTGGAGTGTGCAGTGTCCATAAGTCTGGGTCAAAATGAAAAATAAAAATGAAGCGTTATCTGAGACCCAGCAAATATATCGAACCGTAGAGAGTCAAACAAGCGCTGGTCAATATGCTGAAGTGGAGTCTTGAGTTTCCGAGAAGCTCTCGGTTTGGAGCATTCTGGAATAATGAAATGGAGGGGTGAGTCAGCTAGAAAGTAAATTGAATCTCTCTCCCTTCCTTCCAACCTCGGAGGATAGAGGAGCGATTCTGGAGTTCCAAGCACAGTTCCAAAACAGATAGAGGGATGACTGACGTTTGTAACAGCTGAGGAGCTTAATTCAACGACGTGAAGATATCTGAAAGGCCACACGGGAAAC
Source organism: Hippopotamyrus pictus (assembly GCA_026781145.1). Classification (NCBI taxonomy): domain Eukaryota; kingdom Metazoa; phylum Chordata; class Actinopteri; order Osteoglossiformes; family Mormyridae; genus Hippopotamyrus; species Hippopotamyrus pictus. The sequence goes on from JAODLC010000015.1 coordinate 2,975,932, forward strand.
AGATCCTTAACATTTAACAGGGTGTCTACGCCATTGCTTAAAAAAAGAGCCCTCTTAAAATGTCTTTTATAAAGATGTCGTTTTGCATGCTAAAATTCGATAAAGGCTATTCTCTGTAAGGCAGGCCTGAGCGGGCTGAAATTCATTTTGCTACAATGTAAAAGTTTTCATAATGCCAGTTTATATACTCGCATTAGCCTAATGGCCAGACTTTCAGGAACGGCATTTGTCTGCTATGAAAGGCTCGTAATGCTACATTTATAGAGAAATACAATAAATCACAGGCTGTGTTTTAGTGTGCTATGCCACTCTAATTTACGTTATTACATTCTGTCCTGCAGTCGTCTCCGTAACGCTACTGCTAATTCCAATTAGATGTTTTTGAAAAGATGAATGGTTTTTTACAATATGAAGCCAGGACAAGATACAATGGAGAAAATCACTTAAAACACGTCACTTGTGGTTTGTTGGTGGTTTTCTGGGAACTTCAAAAGAACACAATACATCTTGTGCTCTTAAAATATTTAATTATGTTGTTGACATATTCTGCATTCTTTGAGTAGTACCAGTAGTGCTCAATATTTAAACAGTTTTACAGATGAATTAAAGCCTGTCATGATGTTTTTATAAAGAAGGTGAATGGCTATGAGTTTAGTTTCTTTTTGTCTTAATATAAACACATAAGATACCTATTGGGTTTTTCCAACTCAATTTCCCATTAAGAAAGGTCAGCACTATGAAAATCAGTTTTTGACCTTTTTATATTGTTGTTGTTTTGTATCTTTCCTTTTGCGTTCGCTTCTTATTCGTAATATTTTCGGTCAGCTGGAAGAAAACACTTCAGCGTAATTGCTCAATGCTGAATTGCTCCTTTGTTTGGTTATTGCACAGAAATACCACCCCCCCCCCCCCCCCACTGGAAACACAGCTCTTTGACCTTATTGAAGTTTTTTTTACTTTCTTCATTTTTAAAAAAACACTTACAGCGTGAGATGGCTCAGTGGGGAAAAAAACCCTCAAATGTACGCTCACGGGAGTTTTACTTAGACAAAAATGTTCTGAGGGCAGAAGGAAAAACGATTGGTTCGTAGAGGAGGTCAGGGGCGTAAATTTCATGTTAGCATTGAGGGGGACGGGTACATTATCTATATATAATATATAAATAAATACATATATGTATCCATTTTGGTCATGAAAAATGACATAACCTAATAAGTGTAGAGCTAGTTATCTATTTCTACATTTCTGTATCTATATACAGTATTTACTTATTTCTGACTATGTCAATATGCTGTGCTGCAGAGAATCAGAGACCAAGACAAGTAAAAAAAAGAACAGGAAAAGAGATTCAGTCACCATGTTTGTAGTTATACAGATCATAAAGCTTCTCACCAGTGTGAAATAACACTTCAATGTCATGTTTGCATGTGCGTGTGTGTGTGTGTTGTCATTTTCCTTGAGTTAGTTTCCAGTGTTCCCAGTGCTGCTACAGGCACACACGCAGGTGCACCTCGCTCAGGATACCAGTCCACCACTGGGCACAAACAGTGCTTCCTGCTGGGACACCCTGCCAGTTTGCTCTGTTCTGTTTCTGTAATATTGATTTTTTTTTTCTTCAAAATAAAATATAATGCTAATCTGTATTGGTGTTTGATGAAGCTTAATAAATCAGACAAACAGCACGTATTCTCTAAGTCTTGCTTCTGTGTTAAACCATTTTCTAAGCATGAGTTACAAATCAAAACATTTTATTAACATACTCCTAATTTTCAAAACTGAAAGATTCAATAAAAATTTCAGAAGTGACTTAATGCGCTCCATGTCATCCTCCTGGAGAAATTCATTTATTTTATCTTAAATGTTTATTGTAATGGGACAATTTCAGTTACAGTTAATCTTGCCAGTACTGTCAGGTTTGACCTACTTCTAGGTCATCACCATAGATGTATGCCACGTAAATGCTGCAATGCTATATTAAATAATCCAGCTCAAATCAATTACAAGCAATTGCATATAAAATACAAGTGTATTCTGAGGCATTGATATGACAAATTATGTCACTGGAACTCATAATATGAGTAATGCTTGTGTAGTTTTCCAGTAGTAGTCATACTGGCTATCAAAACCATTTTTAAATGGTGTTTATTCATTAAAGTATTTTGTTTAGTTTTTCTGAATGGTCGATTTATAGTCATGAACAACCTGTTATGTTTTCTGTTTCTAAACTGTAAATTACTACTCGTGTCAAATATAAGCCTCATGCCTATAATTCCATCAAACCTGTACTTCTTGCAGCAATGGGTGGGGGGATCAGTAGGTTGGACCTGAGATCAAAAAGGTCATTGGTTCAAATCCCAGAGTGAGTAGAGTGATTTCATCATTTGGCCCCATAGCAAGGACCTTAATTCCAATTGTTCCTGGGTCTGACCCTGCTTTCAAATGCATGCCACATTGTATAAAAGCATTGGTTAAACAAATAAAATGTGAAATATTAGCAGGTTGGGGAACGTCACAGGAGAGGAAAACCTTGCAATCCACTCATCAGTATTGATAATAGGCATAGAGTGACATGGGCAGCCACCCAGGCCAGTGACTTGCTGGGGGTGACATGGGGCTGCAGCACAAAAACAGAGAGGTCGTGACACTCGCGCGATTGGTCTTCTATCCCTCATTTGCATGTCTCCTCAATGACATCATGTCATCATGTGGGTCAATTAACCATGACATAGAGGGCGCCCTGATTTTTGTTTCTGAGCCAGGCAGGCTACCACCCAGAAGTACGAGATGGAGAGTGGGGCAGGGCTGGGCTGACCTCAGGTCACCCCACCGGAAGCCCGAGGAAGGGACAGCGGGGAATCTATCAAATAGTGCCTCTCTAACTTTGTAGGCCTACAGTACTAATGCTATTAGTGAAATCGGTCACACTACAAAATGCTACCAAAAAAAAAAAAACACAATTCATTCATAATACTTTGAATACATAGTTTCTTACAAAGTTTCACAGACATATTGTGCAAAATCATTAAAAATAATATAAAGCCAGTCTGTACAGCATCAGGGTGAATTAGAGTGGTTTCGCCTGCAGATTGGCAGCGTTAGGGGATGAGTAAGACGATGATGCTGAAGTGGAAAAGAAAAACAGAGGGATGAGGAAAGTCTGAGCCATCAGGTGCAGTTAATAAAAAAGAAAGAAGAGGAGAAATGCACAAAAGAAAGATATGCTGCTATTTCATCTCTTTATGAGTATGACATCATCCATGGAACAAAATACGCAAGTATAACATTGGTATGTTTGTTAGCCAATAGGGTAAGAGTGTGACAACTGGGCTCTCAATTTTTTTGAATTTAAGCCAATATTGTTATTTGTCTTGGTTACTTCTTTTTGATATTTATGGATCTTATTTTGTATATATTTGTATAGTTCTTCATCATATTTTTGTATTGCTACAAATGTCTTAATAAAAATGACAATGGGGGTAGGTGGGCAACATGTTTTTTCTCGGCGGGGGTGGTTCACCCAAAACCACGACTGCTATGAAAGTATCAAAGTACTACTTAGTATGGAAGGATACATATTTTTTGTAGTATTATTTATATAGGAAATGTTTCCATTTGTTACAGGAAATACAGTGAGGGTGAAGCAGACCAATACAGTGTGATCTAAAGATCACAAATATTCTCTGCATTCCTGATACTTTTGTCTGAGGGAAAAATTAGCACAAAAGATGCAATTTCCACAAGGTGGCAGAAATTATTTGGTTAACTTCTATTAGAATGTCAGCTTCTGTACCCCTGAATTTTACTTACTTTATGTCTGTAGCTCTGCATAATCTCCCAGTCTAGGTAAATTACCTTGGCTACACATTCCTGGTATAAAGAATCTTTGTGTCTTGGGGTTTGTGCGAGTGACTTTGGAAGTATGTTTAGCACATAAATGTGCAACATAATTAACAGTGGCAATTTCACTCCGAGTACTTTAATCACGGAAAGTGTAAGCATCCATTTATGTTGCAGACTATTAATAAGCCTCACAAAGACTTTCATAGCTGACCATGAAGTCTTAACATGCCTACTAAAGAAACAAAAAAAATGCCCTTAATGTTCATGCACACTAACTGACATTTATTGTGAGATTATTTTAAATTTATGCACAAAGGCAGGAGGAGTTTAAAACTCTACTTTGAAAGGAACTCTCCAGCATGCTAACTTAAAGATTAGCCGCATACTCCGAACTATGAGGTTTAATATCTCAAATTCCACACAAAGCAGAGGCCTGCACAAGGTTGCCCTACACTTTGAAGAAAACGCTTTATCCAAAGTAATCCTTAATTGGTTCCCCAGAATTTCCAGTGCCTCCTTGCGTTATTGATCTGTGTGCTAATATACCAGCACCCAAAACACAAGTCCACTGACTCAAGATTTCGTAAGCCGTGTTTGACTTTCAGACACGGTGTCAAGTAAATGTGCTCTGTCTCCAAAACAACAAAGTTAACAATGGCTGGCAAGAAAATTCCACTGCTAAATACACTCAGCAGGTTTAAAGGTTTAAGAAGTGAGTGTTTCTGCTGGTTAGCCCTTTAAAGCTGTTAGAATTGGCTCCTGGGAGTTTTACTTACACAAACATGTTCTGAGGGCAGAAAGAAAAATGATTGAGAGAGAGAGAGAGAACCAATCAGATTCACGCACACACTCACACCTGTACTCATGTCTTTGTGGGGACCGTCCAATCATATCTATGGGCATAGTCCTAATCCCATCGACGACCACCTTAACCTACCCAGCCCTAACCTTAACCATGAGTAACCAAACAAAATACAAGACAAGAGTTTTTTGATTGCAGCCAGAGATCTGTAAAAAACTACCCCCCGTGGAGCCCGAAAAAATGGTCCCCACAACATCAAGATGACAGGTTTTTATAACATTGTGGGGACATTTGGTCCTCACATTGTAATGTATACCTGGACCATACACACACACACATAGCGGTGTGAGTGAAACGTGGGGTTGTGGAAAGCAGCGTCGGGCATTTATTCAGCTCCCCTGGAGCTTCGTGGGACATTTGTACGGATTCAGCGTATCATTCCATTAGCATTGTTTTGTTTGGTTTATGGAAGAACATGTGAAAGAGCTTAATGTCCTTAACACAGCCAATTACAGGACGGGCTGCAGGTCTCTCAAAAAAGGTCCATGTTTGTTATTAAATCCCTTTAATGATACAAATACATGAAAATTGACAGCTAGGTGTTTGTACTCTAACCACAGCAGAAGTATGCAGCCCAGAGCCAGGAAATAGCAGGTAGTCAGTAGTATTTCCCTCGACAGTTCCATGGAAATCAGAGGCGCAGTCCCATGCGCAATATTGTTACTAGCATAAGAAAAGTGTGCAAATGGATTTCATGTCATTCTATCTGGTCTTATTTTAAATGCCTGTCCCTATCCAGTAGATCAGAGCATCGTATCATATACGTCTTTACGCTCGTCGGAGTATCATATACCTCCTTGCACTCGTCATATACAGTATCATATACATCCTTATCCTTATCAGAGTATCATATACAGCGTTATGCTCATTGGAGTATCTTAAACGTCCTTATGCTCATTGGAGTATCCTAAACGTCCTTATGCTCGTTGGAGTATCCTAAACGTCCTTATGCTCGTGAGAGTATCATATACCTCCTTATGCTAATTGGAGTATCATATACCTCCTTATGCTAATCGGAGTATCATATACCTCCTTATGCTCGTCGGAGTATCATATACCTCCTTGCACTCGTCGGAGTATCATATACGTCCTTATGCCTGTCAGAGTATCATATACATCCTAATCCTTATCAGAGTATCATATACAGCGTTATGCTCGTTGGAGTATCATAAACATCCTTATGCTCGTCAGAGTATCATATACCTCCTTATGTTAATCGGAGCATCATATACCTCCTTATGCTTATCGGAGCATTGTATACCTCCTTATGCTTATCGGAGCATCGTATACCTCCTTATGCTTATCGGAGTATCATATACATCATTCTGCATTAAGACGAACGAGGTGGCTGAGGGCCTTTTTAATGTAACGCTCTGCTCGATTGAAATGGGGGTCGTACTTCATGCAGCCCGGCCATTACATTTACATTAATCCTTTATCCATTAGATCCAATCTCATGGTTGCCTCTCGGGACGACAGATCAGGCGGCCTCTGTTCACTGACCGACTCTGTCATACACACACTTATAGACTTCCAGTCTTGCTCTTAGTTTGAATGATTTAGCGATGAATCAAATATTTTGTCTTTAATAAATATATATATAAAAACGGAACATATCCAGATATATATTGTGTAAATCTGTGTTTATTGTTGTTGTTGTTGTTGTTATTATTATTATTATTATTATTATTATTATTATTATTATTATTATTATTATTATTATTATTATTATAAGTAGTAATAATTATAATAAAATAATACAAACATAAGAAGATCAGGAGCAAAAGCAGATGAGCAGAGAAACATGCATCTTCAGTGAGCACTTATCCAATTAGGGCCGCATTGATCTGCATGCCGTCCTCAGGAGCACGAACCCTCAGGCATCCGGCACGTTGCTTCAGACGCCAGTTCATCCCGTTATTGGCACTGATGCCGTTTATTACAGCCGTCCGGCGGATTTATGTCCCTTGGAATCACAAGTGTTAGAGTTCAAGCTCCCGTTTTTCCTTTATTGCAGTTTGATTAACCCCTGATAATAAGGATCCCGGTTAAAATGTATCTGATTCTACGCTTCCAATACAACAGAGGGGTTAGCAGGGTACCTCAATGGAGAAATCAATCACATCAAAGACAGTGTACAATGTCCTTCCCAAGAAAACGATTCACCTCCTCTACCCTGCCTCAGTGATACAATCATCCCTGACACAAATCACTTGTGCCCCTGAAATTCTGATTTACTCAATACTAAATAATTCCACCTTCTAAATTTATCTTAACAAATTGAAATATTATAAAATATTATTGCATTCATTCAAATTGCTAAATGCGCCACATTGTATCGACATCTGTGATTGGCACATCTTATCACTGGGAACTTCCAAAGGAAATTGTAGCAAACATATCATCTTACTTCAAATGTAATTTGTAAAGGTTCATCATCACAAAAGTGATGTCCTGTTTCCTATAGTGTCCTCTTTTTGCGATACACTAAATGTAGTCATGGAAAATAAGAAGATTCCTTATTAAATAAAAGGTGAATCGTCAATTCTATAAACCAAAACATTTCCCTATATTATGCTACCACTGCCTGGTTTTTATTAGACCTACATGCCCTATAGTACATTTTGTTTTTGATGTTAAAATATTAAACAATGCTGCTGTAGATTTATTGGGATCTGCATTTTTCATCTCAGCCTCACTCTGGGTCTCCCTTTCAGACACACACAGGGCCAACAGAAGAATACAAAGCCGGAGGTCTTTTGACTGAGCTCACAGCTATGTGCAGACGTACACGAGAATGTCGATAATGGTGTTGAAGTAGAAACAAACAAATAAAATAATGCTGCCTGGACCATTTAAAGTAGATTGGAATTCTGAACTTTACAGGAATATATTCATGTGTTTTAAACAAAGCCTTCTTTGACACCAGCATTATTTTCACCTTTAATATGAAAAAAATAATGAATATAAATAAATAGGAATCTTTCATGGAAAAGAAAAAAAAAAGTTTCTTTAAGCCGCAGAAGAATAACAGCTTTTATCTTGTACTCTGACAGTCCCATATGTTCTTTTTAATTCAATTTATTTTTTTCAAATGAGGCTACATTTACCTTATAAATAGGTTAGATTTCTCTTTCTCCCTCCGCCTCACTTTCTTGGCTGTGGAGGTAGCTGAGACTTCTCCGTCTGTGCTGTTACTGATTTGTTTACAGTGTATTCCATTTCTTTCTTTAGAATAAACCCTGGCCTTGTTCTCAAACTGTGGCATCATATGTGATAAATATCTCGGGAGGCTATTAAGTAACAACAATTGTTTAGGTTTTTTACTCGGCAATAGCGATCTGACCTACCGTAGTCCTCGAAGTTGAAATGTTACTGAATGGGAGAGTAAACTGTAAACATGTATACTTTCTAGAGCGAGATTTATTGTTTTTTGTTGACTGAAGATAGTGTTTCCCTAGAGGCATATATTTGTTTACTTTTTTTAGACACGTAGAAGTTTCCTTGGGTCATATGAACTGTAGGAACTGAAGAGTGTTAGGGAGACATATGGCTGATTCAGCTTAAAGCATCTCCTGTCTGTTCAAAGGGTCCATGTAAGGTCACAACCAGACTGGGTCACAGTTCTGAGGTCCTAACCCTGATTATGGCATCCATCACCTCGCAGGGCACCATCGATGTCGTCGGCAGTTAAATCCAAGCTGCTTTTCGAAGGGAGATTCTGCGCCAATGGGTAGTGTGAGATTCTGAAACCTTATTCCCGCCATAACACTTCTGTCCACTTCTCCCCGTCAGTGCCACGGAAAGTTATGATTATATTATACACAGAATTATTGTTATTATGTTACAATTATTGTTATTAATGTTACTATACTTATTATATGAAAATAATGCTAAATTAGTGGGTGACTGTGCATACATTGCAATTAAAATACTAAAAAAACACTAATTTCTCTTGGTAAAAGAAATTGTGGGTTAAAACACTCAGACGAGAGAGAAATTCCCCCCACTGGGGAGGGAGGGGTTGCTATCCCAAGCAGCACAGGGTGGGGGTAGAGCCAGCTGCAGGGTAGACACACACTGACGATAATTTACAGATATCTATTGACCTAACTGCACATTTTGTCATTGCGGGAGGAATTAAACCCACAGTGGTAGAGGTGCATGGTCACAGTGCTGTAGACTGGGCGCGCGGTCACAGTGCTGTAGACGGAGTGCGTGGTCACAGTGCTGTAGACGGAGTGCGTGGTCACACTGCTGTAGACGGAGTGCGTGGTCACAGTGCTGTAGACTGGGCGCGCGGTCACAGTGCTGTAGACGGAGTGCGCGGTCACAGTGCTGTAGACGGAGTGCGCGGTCACAGTGCTGTAGACTGGGCGCGCGGTCACAGTGCTGTAGACTGGGCGCGCGGTCACACTGCTGTAGACTGGGCGCGCGGTCACACTGCTGTAG
>JAODLC010000015.1:2985185-2995230 GCA_026781145.1 Hippopotamyrus pictus
CGCGGTCACAGTACTGTAGACTGGGCGCGCGGTCACAGTACTGTAGACTGGGCGCGCGGTCACACTGCTGTAGACTGTGCGCGCGGTCACACTGCTGTAGACGGAATACGCGGTCACAGTACTGTAGACTGGGCGCGCGGTCACAGTACTGTAGACTGGGCGCGCGGTCACACTGCTGTAGACTGGGCGCGCGGTCACACTGCTGTAGACGGAGTGCGCGGTCACAGTGCTGTAGACGGAGTGCGCGGTCACACTGCTGTAGACGGAGTGCGTGGTCACACTGCTGTAGACGGAGTGCGTGGTCACACTGCTGTAGACGGAGTGCGCGGTCACACTGCTGTAGACGGAGTGCGCGGTCACACTGCTGTAGACGGAGTGCGCGGTCACACTGCTGTAGACTGGGCGCGCGGTCACACTGCTGTAGACTGGCCGCGCGGTCACACTGCTGTAGACGGAGTGCGCGGTCACAGTGCTGTAGACGGAGTGCGCGGTCACAGTGCTGTAGACGGAGTGCGCGGTCACACTGCTGTAGACGGAATGCGCGGTCACACTGCTGTAGACTGGGCGCGCGGTCACACTGCTGTAGACTGGCCGCGCGGTCACAGTGCTGTAGACTGAGCTAGCATACCACATAGCGACCCTCATTAAGCTCTGTTTTATTTGAAAGGTGGCCATTCAGCATCACAAGCACTAGCTGAGATTGAAAGAAAACTGCTTTGAAGAATTCCTGTCCGCTGGAGGTCTGGGTTTGAAGGATTCAGATTTCTCTGGAGGGGAGCAAAAATTGTTAGTGTTTTCTGACTCATGGATTGAATGACTTCAGTCTGTCAATAAGCATTTTTTTTTTTGTCATTTTAATATGAGACTGACATCACAACACAAGCTTGGACTGTATTTAATCTGGGTCTTGAGCTAGGGTCTACAAAGATGGGAAATACATACTCCCAGCTGAAATATCTTATTACTAGTTAACACCAGTCCTTTTTAACACATCTTCAGTGTTTCTGATGATATAGCTACAATAAAGATTAACTCGTGTGTGACCCTTGCCAGCTTTTTGATGAATTTGCAGATAAGTGATGAAAACATGTATGAAATCTTGTAAGAAAAATATCAAAAGGGTGAAAAAAATGCCTAATAACTTCAAGCAGTGTGCCTCCAGTTTCATTATATTCAAATTCCCTTTATATTGAATAACTGAAAGCATTTGTTGAATTATAATACTAAATGCTAAGTATAGAACCAAAAAGTGAATAGAAATAATTATGTATGCACAATGAGTACTATAATTTCAAGATTTTTGTATATATAAAATAAAATCGGTAATTCCCTGTAACACACTAATACTACTACATACTACAGTAGTACTTTTTATACAATATAACTGGCACGAGTATCAAATCTGTAATTAAGTTCAATGCACAATCCTCAACATTTTATTAATGGTTGATATGTTGGGAAACAAGAAGACAAACATGTTCGTTTGCATTCGCCTAATTGCTTTAATTGAGTTTGAGGCCCATCGCTTTATATGGGTGAATTCTGATTTCCTTTCCTTGCCTGGGTTCAGAAGTGCTGTTTAAGTGATTTTGTTTTCTGCCTTTCTGTACCCACATAAATCTGTTTTGACACGGGCTTAGTGGTTGTAATCCAATTATTCCCATCTGATTTAAGCCGGAGCATTGCATTGTGTACGCGACGGTTAAAATGTTTTCATTCTTCCTGCCTTTTAACGGATTCAGATCGGTTGGGAAGACGTGAAGGTCTATGAATATATAAACTTTTGCATTACAGCCTGCACAACGTTGTCGGCAAACATATTTCAGACTAATAGAATAAAGTGACTCAGCAGTATGCCAGTTGGCTTCAACTTTGGCTGAACTGTATATATAAATGGCCAGGTCCGGTACAGTAGATGCTGAATAGGTTCCCACAGAGCAATTAAGGGCAGCAAAGTACATAATACAACGTAATTACTGAATTGAAGGTTGTCGTACTGCAGGAGAGGTCATACATCGTGTTTTGAATGAGCATCCACCCAAGAAACATTTCCTGAAATACATTGGAACAAAACAGCATTCCTTGCCGCGTTTGCTGACGTGCGATTGCCGACAGACGTTACTTATTATGGCCCAGCAAAATCTTTAGAGACCGGGCTGCATTCGATGGTCATATGTAGCTAAATTAAAATCAATGTTGCTATTTTCTTTTTTTTTCCCCTCTTGGACCTACTTCTTACATATATACTGTAGCTGCGGAATATTAACACTGAATATTAACCATTGACCATATGTCTTTGCAGGTTTAAATGGGCATTATTTTTATCCTGCTACACAAATATGACCTACGACAAAAACCTAAATCAGCACTTTCTTCAGGTGTGAAATGAACCAGCATGTTGTTGAACAAAACATTACACACGGAGTCGTGGCCAGAATCTCCATAAACAGAGGGTTTGAATGTTGAGGCCTGTAGGAAACACAGATTGAGACAATAAAATTAATAACAAAAATTTATAGCGATCTCTACCCCTGACTCTTTGGTTAGGACACTCAGGATCTGCTGGACATTAAATTCCTTAAATTAGAGAGTTACAGATGAATTTAATTCAAAAATAGTGTTATTGCAGTATGAGAAAGTTAGTTTACTTGGGAAATCCAAGCTATTCCTGTGATCAGAAGGTTGTTGGTTCAAGCCCAACTTCATCAGAACAGCCACATGTCGGTGGGCCCTTGAGCGAGGCCCTTAACCCCCAGCTCCATGGGCCCCTCTGCGAGTGGCGGCCCTTCGCTGCCAAGCTTCCTCTCACCTGCATGTGTGTCATGGAGAGCAGGATGAAGCAGGCAGAAGGAAATTTCCCCACAGGGATCAATGAAGCGTCATTATTATTACTCCACAACCTGAATAAGCAGCAATAACCTGAGCCTCTTGGACCTCTGGACTAGAGTCGATCCCTCAGAGAGAATTCCATAAATCAGCGATGACACGGTAAGGGAGGCCACCGTCAGCGGGACACCCAGGGACAGGCCTGTCACCTGAGCCAGAGCCGGGACCCGTAGTCCAAAGAAATGTGCGACGACATGCAGCAGGACGGCCAGCGGATCGCAACGTCCATCGCTAGAAATAAACACCAGAGCAACGTCAAACCTTATAACCTTTATATTATTGTTGTGACACAGCTGAAATTGTAGTAGGGGGTAAAATCTGCATCTCCCTGTTCATGGGGCCAATATCATCCTTCACTCTTCTCATCCAGTGCTCTTCTTTTTCAATTAGGCATTTTTCAGCACGAAATTAATTGCGCTAATTATAATTTATGACAATGGAGTATGGAATCTACCTGTGCTGTTTTCACATTTTTCAAATACCATTCAGTATTTTTGCCATGTGACGTTAATTATGTTAATTAACCATTTTGACATTTTACTCTAGATAATTAATAAAAATACTAATATTAGATAGAGCACAATTGAAAAACTGTATGTGGCAGATATGAGCTCATTGACATTACAGGTGATTTAAAAAGCTTTCTTCAGGTTTGTAAAGCATTACCCATGAAATATTTCTATACTGCACAAAAGCATTTTTTCTAAAGGACATACATTATCACAATTATTTGCCATTATTTGCCAGAACGTGAAACATGTTGCTTTCAAGAAGCCTTTTTGTAGCTTTTCTCCAGTCCTGCTTAACATTCCAGATAATCTTTTTAGAACATTTTTTTGCAAATTTTTTTTTTTCATTTCATAATGAAGGGCTTTTTTTGCCGAAGTTCTCGATATAGAAAATTAAAAAAAAAAAAAAAAGGTTGGCAAAAAATGGCCAATCTCGCTCTTTTGACATATTACACCCCAACAGATGGTCCATTTGCAGATCACGCCACTTGTCTTTCCTAAGTCCTTTTCTCAGGCTATCTGTGTATTAATAGCAAATCAGTCACTGTCTCCATCTAACTACCATACATATCACCTCAAGTGGGTTGAGAGCATTAGCATTATGTTTAATTTTAAAATTTAAGGAGAAATTAATTGTTTTGATCCCTTAAGCTCCAAACTCAGCCCTAGTTTTCAGGCCCGTAAAGCAGCAAGTTTTCACTTTATATGCGTCAGCTGTTAAGAATTATTATGGCTTTATGGCTTTTGCTGAAGCATCGATACGCAGCTGGTGAGATGTGACAAAACGGGAACTGCTTCTGTAAAAGCGGTACCAGCGCCTGTACAGTGGTGTAGCTGCAGAACTGGTACCTTGAGAAAGACCAGATAAGAAGACACGTATTTTTGGCAAATAGAAGGAAGCAGAAATTGATATATTGGCAAGTGTGATTTTCTGGAACACGGTGTCAAGTCTGCCGTGCCATTAAAGGGAAATGGCTTTGGATGAGAGTTGCTCATATATTGGGTCGTTATCCTATCCTATGACCTCAACGTTTCCAAAATTCTACAAGCATATTATGATATTTCTCAGGAAGTCCCGGAAGAGCCCATTTTCCTCCCAAACATCCCCTGTTAGTATTTTTAAAAGAAGACAAGCATATTATGGTCTGGCCTCTGCTCTGAGTAACTGATACAGAGGTTGAAGGACATCTTCCCGGTTCATATGAAGTCAAAAACATATTATTAAAGGCTTATTACTTCAAATCCAGATGAAACAATGTATATTTTTCATTTGCGGTTTATATTTTGGGTTTGTGAGCATGTATATATATTTTTCTTCTTTTTTTTGGCGGACAGCACAGAAACTCAACACTCAAACCCTACGTTTCTTCATGCGAGCGACAAGGTTACTGAGTATCTCCTAAACCAGTGTCCTAGACCAAGTCGGTCCTCGGGGACCCACAAATCGTCCGCATTTTTGCTCACTCCCAGTACCCGGTGTTGACTGTCTGACGGGGGGCTCCCTACGATATTAGGGAGGGAGCAAAAAAATGGACCAACTGTGGGTCCCCGAGGACCAGATTGGGAGACATTGTCCTAAACCCTGTGCTATAAACTGCCGACCCTTTGCACACTACTTTGTTCATTGCCACTCCCATTTGCCATTCATTTTATAATACAATTTGTTTTGTTATATTAACTGTTTAGTGGAGGGGGGGCACGGTGGTGCAGTGGTTAGCACTATTGCATGTTTTTCCCGTGTCATCATAGGGTTTCCAGTGGGTACCCTGGTGCCCCCCCCCCCCCCCCCAGACCAAAAACATGCTGAGATTAATTGGAGTTACCAAATTGCCTGTAGGTGTGCTTATGTGAGTGACTGGTGTGTCAGTGACTGGTGTGTCAGTGACTGGTGTGTCAGTGACTGGTGTGTCAGTGACTGGTGTGTGACTGTGCCCTGCAATGGGTTGGCACTCCATCCTGGGTTGTTCCCTGCCTTGTGCCTGTAGCTTCTGAGAGAGGCTCCAGAACCCCTGCGACCTTGAATGGGACAAAGGGTTACATAGAATGGATGGATGGAACTGTTCAGTGGTTTTTACTGTCCGTGTTACTAACTGCTTCTGTTGTCATTACCGTCTGATTCCCCTACTCTCTGTCTTCCTACTTTTGAGGCACTGTTATCTGACACTGAGCAATAAACCCATTGTACTGAACACACACGATGGTGAAAGGGAACCTGAACACACACGATGGTGAAAGGGAACCTGAACACACCCGATGGTGAAAGGGAACCTGAACACAAGCAGGCTTCCGCATCGTCCGTGACTTTATAATCCAGGCAGATAATACATTTGCATGAGTTTCTTCTAATTAAAATATCCGTTAAATATTTGATTTGGTGCTTTCAAATTACTCCTTACATTTATCACGCAAATTACGCATGTTAAAAGATTGAGAAATTATTCATTCCCTCTTTAATGAATGGTGGTATATTTCCAAGGTCATGGGTTGTATTTATTTAGCGAGTTGATGGATTTTTGTTACCATTCTCTTCATCTTCACCACTGTCATCATCATCACAATCATCATAATCATAATCATCATCACGGTTAATAATCATGATGGTGATGCTGATGACAATGATGTTGTTATTAAAAACATATCATCAGCTAACAAAATTATTTTGTTCATTGTTAAATCAAAACCTTCTATGTATAGTTCTTTCAACTCCAAGGTAATTAAAAGGAAATAATAACTAAACTAAACATTTCACATTGAAACATCTCTGCCAGTGGAATGTTCTGTGAAATTTTTAAATGTGCAATTTGCCATGATGTACGTCACCTTGGACTAAAGCGTTTTGGGGGAAAAAAAAAAAATCTGTGATTTTAGATTGTCTTTAGTACTTCTGTCATTGTTAAATCTGTCTACCGTCTCCTTCAGGCGTGCATTACCACATCGTTTATTTGAAAGACCTCTGAGGTCAACATATATGACACATACAAGACAGCCAACAGCGGCAAGGCGAGCAGTAAATACACCCGCTTGCGGCTGACGGGTCTGTGAGGCTCCCAAACGCGACCGAACTGTAGCGATGACCTTTGGGGCGCTATGCATCTAGCCAGAAGTGTAAATTGGCTCATAATGCGAAAGGGGCATGAAATGTTCCTGTGATTTCAGCTACTCTGCATCGTGCGTCGTGGTTCCACTGGAAGCACATTAGAATCCACCCGGGAGCCTCGCGGTTTGCTATTTCTGTTTTCTTAGGATGCACTTACGGGGCGGCCAGCTAGACGCAGAAATGTTTCAGGACTGAGATGAAGCAAGACGGAGCGTGTGAGGCATCCGCCGCCATCTGCGGCGGGGCAGGACGATAAAAGCTTTGGGATGTTGGCATTAATATGCTGTAAAGAATGAGGCCAAGAGTGGAAGAGAACAAGCGTCTTAAATGTCGTAGACGTCAGCCTTAGAAAACCGGTTCGAATGTTGCCATATGCACCGATGCATTTAAATCTAATCTTTAGTAAACTCTGTGAGCTTTGTAGCATATTTTAACCAGACTAAAGGCAATGCCACATTAGTGATTATACGCAAAATTAACAACAAAATAAGCATAAAGTTATAAAATGATTTAATTGTGAAAAATTCAAATATAGCAACATAAATGATTGGTTTGTTGAATAGTTTATGAGTTTTTATCATCGTTTTTTTTGTGATTGTTGACTAGTTTAGAAGCTCTTCAGAATGCAGTTTTAAAAATCAGTTAAATTTAAACGTAGCCTTTTTTCCTGTTAATTTCTTTAACAGAGTAGTTTGAAGATGTCCTTTGCTTTGACTTTGTGGACAACTTCCAAGAGGATTGTGCAATGGTGCAGCAAAGCAAGTGTTATTTTTTATCCAGTTTTTACCCCATAGGAGTGAAAGAGCCAGCATTTCAGGTCTTAGGTGTCAATGTCTCATGACACTTGTTTAATAGGGAAAGCCTGGGGGATTTTTTTTAAACCATTCTACAATCCTTACGACTGACATTGGCCCTGATTTCCTTCTCCTGTTACCCTCTGAGTCTCCTCAGGTATATTTGGGTATATTTCTGAAATCCTGTGTGTGTCACCAGTGTGCATTTCTATCAACACAAAATGCAGCCAGTGTAGACAACCATTAAACGTTTAAATGTCCTAAATTGCTAAATATCAGGGCGTACTAGTTTGTATGTGCTTTATAAGCTAAAAGCATTTAATCTGACCTTGACGGTGTTTAGTACTGTACCAAGACTCAATCACAGCTTCCCCCTAAAAAGAAATAAAATTTTAAGAAGTATTTGAAATGAAAAATGTAGGTTTATGTTCTGCTGTTCTGATTATATCCTAGTATTTGCTTCTTCAACATTTATTAGGCTGCATATAAAGTTCCTTTTAGATTCAGAGCATGTTTGTGTTCTCATTACAGTAAACTGCTGGCAGTGTAATAAAAGGCTACCTGAGCAGCTGACTCAGCTACGCACCAAAGCCAAGCACCCTAAAGATAAACAAGTTTTAAGATGGAACTGTTTCACCAGTACAGCAACAAAAAAACCCTTTTACAAGCGCCATAATGATAATCCTGTCTCTCTCTAAAGATATCGCAAATATTATTTAAACAATGATTTGCAACAAGCAAACTGGGCTGACGGAAACTCTTTCAAAAGACTTAAATTTTGAAATAAACCCAAATGTTAAAAAAACGTCACTTGTCTCCCACCTTAGCGACACAATTTCGGTTTAGCATTTACCAACAGCTTATATTAAATATGATGTGGAAGCGACACGCGACTCAGTGGGTTAGAACATTGTGCCTGTGATCGGGAGGTCGGCAGATCAAATCCCTGATCGCTAAAGTGATTTCAGTTCTGGGTCACTGAGCGAGGCCCTTAACTCCCCAGTTGAAGGACCCAGGGACTGTCTAAGTCCGCTTTCTAGAAAAACAAAAGTATGTCACTTTGGATAAAAGTGCCTGCTAAATTAATAAAATTAAAATCTGGGGGGGGGTTCCTGTGATCTGAAAGTGGAAATTGTGGGAGGGTAATATTTTTTTATCATCAGTCCCTAAAGAAACACCTAAACAGTTATACACCTTGACAGTCATATGAGCTGCTGAGAATATTCACAAAGTGCGGTGTGTGAAGAAAAAAAATGTGTGTATCTGCAGTAGAATTAAGTGCTGGAGCATGATTACCTCACTGGCGCCTCCTATGGGTCCCCCGCGGAAACGGCAGTGGGGCGGAGGTTGGGCCCAGGCTTGTCTCCATCACTCTCCCCATCCGCACAGCGAGGGGACAGCTGGGGGGGGGGGGCGGGGGACACGGCGGTATCGCTCGGATGAATACATTACAAACACGCATGATGTAATTTCGTGCAACAGATACAAAACCAATTAGCAGGTGTGTCATGTTCTGTCATGCCGGGGTGCCGTAATGCTTTCTGAGTCGGCCGTCACCGGACGCGGGCCTGGGGAGGCATGTTAATGAGAATAGAGCATATTTATTATTGGGACACTGTGTGCGTGCACCTCAGTTACTGACATGTGTTTCTGTACTACAGTAGGTAAGGATAGTGACTAGGTGCCTGATCAGCAGAAACCTAACATGGGCTCTGAGTAAGCGTGTCATTATTGTGCTGTTCTTTCAAGGTTTAATGTCACTCGGAGGCTTGTTGGTTAAAGCAGACTCATCCGTGCCGGTCCTATCGTCGTAACATATGCAGAACTAGTATATGACTAGTGACACCTCACCAATGCAGTCTTCAGAATCACAATCAGAAAGGTAAATACTGGCCAGGTACATTAAACATACGAGTAATTTGTCTTAGTGGCGTGCCCTAGTGTAACGTAGAAGATGCAAGAATATTTCGAGACAGTTTGCAAGCACGTACACATGAACACTTACAGTTAATTTGCACACTAGACAGTTTACCTAGGCCTACAGACAGAAGAAGAATGGATGAATAAAGGGTGAGAGATAGATATAGATAGATAGATATAGATAGATAGATATAGATAGATAGATATAGATAGAGAGAGGGGCAATGCTAAAAATAGCTAGAGCATCACAGCTGACTACATCAGGGCATTAATGTGCCATTTGCAGAAGGAAGTGTAGCAGAGGAGTCTGACGTCGCGCAGCCCAAGCCTCCCGCCAGTGGGCCGGCCTCCCCCGTGTCCGCTCGCTTCCTGAGCTCACCGGATCTCCCGCTGAGTGTGTTCAGCAAGGCAACCCGACTTGAGTCGGGGCAATCCGCTTAAAAGCGGATAATCTGCCGCCGTGATCTATCGCCGACTCTGTCACTGCCGCCGCACTGCGCGGAATCGCGGTAACGTTTGTCCGCGGGGGAAGCGGGCCAGCGGTACAAGGCGTCATTAAGCGCTCCGCAAAATAGATCTGACGTAACGACGGATTAATTATGTGGCATTCTCACAATTCGGCTACCTCGTCTTAGCTGCGCCCAATCAAGTCTCGCTCGCGCACTTTAATAATAAGATTATACCCCAAGTCATTCCAAAGATATTGTTACTTGTGTCTTGTCTGGTTGTTTTATTTCGGTTAATACCTGTTATCCTGAGCTGTCATTTAACACAGCTACGCAGGGGTCACGGAGAGGTGGGGGGCTGAGCTTTTCAGGCCTACGTTGGCGTAGACGTTC
>JAODLC010000015.1:3025018-3036126 GCA_026781145.1 Hippopotamyrus pictus
TGGCATCCCGTCCAGGGTGTACCCCAGCCCCGTGCCCCGTGAAGGACTGGCATCCCGTCCAGGGTGTACCCCAGCCCTGTGCCCTGTGCTCCAGGATAAGCAATCAGAAGATGAATGGACAATACATTTTGGATACAACCTCCAAAGTATCACATAAGAGCCATGTACAATTTTAAGATAGATAAAGAAAGTTTTATATGGGATGACAAAAAAACAGTCCAGGTTTTATTCAGCACCCATCAGAGACTGAAATACAACTGCATTTGTTTTGCATTCTTGTACTGTGCCTCCTTCATATGGCTGCAGATATTATCAGTTTTCTCAGCATGACAGAGTAATAACAGTGTATTAGCCTGAATATAAATGTGACTGAGCTGAGAGGCTGGAATAATCAGCTAAGCATTCAGTTTGGAAGCATTTTCTTTAGAGCTTTGCAGGAAGCAGGCAAATCCTGCAAAACGATGTAATTTCTCAGATCAAACATATCACCGGTATATGTACGTGTCTGTTGCCTAATTGTCCGGAAACTTTGAGATGGTTTGGTTCTGGCTGGGAGAAAAAAAAAGCTGAAATAGCTTCATACTTTTGTTTTTACAATTTATTCAGCCGCAACGAAGCTGTTCCACAATGAACATGTTTATGAGCGGCAGAAAGCCCTCTGATGCCCTAGATCAGTGTTCCCCGACCCGCTCCTCTGAGACCAACAGACGGTTCACCTTTTCGCTCCCTGCCAGACCGTCCACATTATTGCTTCCTCCCAGCACCCAGTAAGAGCATAAACGTGAACCGCCTGCGGGTACCTGAGGACTGAAACACCGCCCTAGACATCCCTGGGGTCAGTGATGGGGCACGTATCTGAAGAACATGGCGAGACAATATTATAAATGGTGGCGCTTTCTCAACTTCTACGTTATTACGGCTTCGAACAGCTTGCAACAAAGGCCCTCCAATCCCTAAGCAGCATTTGTTATTCCTGGTGGCAAGTCAAGGTGAAATAATTACTGAGAGGGCTGTCCTACGCCTGCTGTAAAATGCAACAATCCGCTGGTAGTTGAACATAATAGTGTTTCAAGCCGGTGAGTCTCACAGGTCTCCCAACAAGGGAGACGTCTCATTGTCATTCTCCTCTCCGTTTTTTCCCTCATTTTTTTCCCTCCGTTGGGGCTTTGATTCATCTTGTGCCCCCACCTTTGCAGAAACAAAACAGCCATTGCCTTCCATAACTGAAACATGGACTTTGCATTTTTTTTTAATCAAGTGAGGTATAGACATATTTGACGTATGTGAGGCTCCAACATCCATTTTGTCCGTTGCTTAATTTTCTATAGCATTTTGATTCACATTCAGTTCTGATTCTCTTACAACCCAAGATGCTGATAGACCAGGTTTGAATTAACTTGCTCTACACCTAAAAACCCATGACGATGACGGTTAATGACCCAGATTAATACGAAGATATCCTTTGATCAGCTTGCTTTTTATTTTCAGCTATAAGGGCTGGAAAAAAATAAATAAAAATAAAATAAAATAAAAAAAGTGCTCCTGTGGCAGTAATAAGGCTGAGGAATCGATACCGTGATTAGGACGGATTTCGCTGGGCGCGGCTCAGAGCAGACCCTGGGTGTCAGAACTACACACCTCATTTCACACCCCTGTGGCAGTTTAATTGAAAGGCCTAATGAACACAGTGTAGAGTCTGGAATATCACCCACGCCGTCCCTGGCCTCGCAGTCCATCCATCCACTCCCAGCATCAGGCATGGCCAGATCCAGATGTGGGCGGAGTCTGGAGCAAGGGCAAGTATTGTCCCAGCCGCGGAACTCTGGGGGCTGGGAGAGGGGTTTATTCATTTCTGAAAACAAAGTAGCTATATATTTTCAATTTTTTTACAAATCAGGCCACAAACATGTTCTGATCACTTCTGGAAAAAAAGGAAACGGTGAAATTTATTAAATCTGGTCTCCCGGTCCATGGTCATCAAAAGGTTGGAAACCCCCCCCCAGTCTGAAGCATTAGCCGGGGGTGCATTGTATGGGAGGGGTTTCCGACTGAGCAGTTATTTTGGGACAAGTAGCTGGAGCAGATGGGAGAATGCGTCGATTCACACAGAGCAGACAAACCTGACGGGGTGAATTCACACCCACAGCCCCAGAGACAGGAAGCCACAGTGACGAACCTCCGCACTGCCCTGTCTGTCAATTTTACCCAGAAATCTGTACCCTAGAAAAAATATACAAAAGTCCACATAATTACGCTGAAATTTAGCTTTCGTCTTAATTACAATGAGGTGATTAATTTAATAATTAAGGTTAAAATAATTATGAATTAATTAGTATAAAGATCATGCATGATTAGCTGTATTAATTACTTCGGCGATTCCCATGAGTAAAAATCAAATGAATTTAATTATTGTTTGTTATAATTCTTTATTAGATATTCATCCATTCAGAAATTTTACATTTTTATATTAAGATCTGGGGAATAGCCGTTATATTTATGAATTTATATTTTGTAGCATTAGTAGGTAAACTGATGTAAATTTACAGTAGCCTGTAACTTTGTTTTTGGTCTTTTTATTCCCTTATATATTAGGATATTCAGTATAATTTGTAAGAGATCAATTAAACATTCAATAATAATAATAATTAGCTGCACATCACTGATTGGTAGAGACACTCTTCTTCCTTTTGTATTTCCTTCACGTGGGGGCCACGTCGTGCGGCTCTTGACTATTAACTTACTTTCAATTCTCGAAAACAACTCTCAGCCTTGGCACTGCAATACAAGAGTCTGCGCAGCTGCAGCCCCATCAAATCACTCCGGAAGCAGGGCAGAGGGGGACGGATTTAATGACATGTATGACAATTATGTCTGAAAGCCTTGGAGAGCCGACCAGATTTAATAAGTTCTGTATGGGTGCTCCCAGCTCCGACTGTGGCAGTCCTCAGCGGGCTTCCCTTTTCCACTGCGCCGTAATGATAAGTAGCACCTTAATTAATTTAATAAGGTCATAAAATATATCCAGCATAGTTACACTAACGGCAGTGGTCCCTTTGATATGTATACACCCTGGAAAGTATTCCCAAGCTTACGGTAAGGTGACTAATATGTCCGAAGGTACTGACTTTCTCTCGCGCTGTAGGGGTGCAAGTGGCAAGCAGCAGTAGAATCCAGTAAATTAGAATAATTTCGAATATTTAAGTATATTTAGTGCATTTAGTATATTTCTTTTTATTATTATTCTTGTGAATTTTATATCTTAGATACATAACTCAAATATCTTCTGATTATTAGATCATACATAACTCAAATGTGTTCTGATTATTGTACCTTAGATACGCAACTCAAATGCATTGTTCTGACTGTTGTATCTTAGATACATAACTGTACATAATAACTGTATTATTCCTTGTAAAGATTTGATGAAAATGCTGAGGATTATTCTGTAGCAGTGGGGTCACTTTAGGGCTATTTTTCAGGGTTTTAGTCCCCATAATATATTCTTTACCCCTCCACCTCGTCAATAATTCCTTTAATGATTGGGCTCGCATTCATTTTCATTAAAATCAGGCCCCTCCTAATAAAGGCTTTCATTTGCGATTCAAGCAAATAAATCAAGCAGTGATTAAACGTGGTAACTGACCCCACCTGTTGGGGGCGCTGATGGCAGTGTATACTGTATATACATGCAAACACACAGGAAAGACGACAGGGAGGGTGACCGTGAATTCAGTCGCCCCCACCTATAGAACAGGTCCTTAGAATATAAAGAAATATGTCCAAAGAGTCAGAGGTCAATTCATTCCATCAGAAGCGGGACAAACGCGACGATCTGCATACGCTGCCCTCCTGAACAACAAAGTACTCTGTCATTATTGCATGGATGCGATAACCAGAGTACCAGGCTGTACACCTTACTGCCAGAATACCGGCTGCACGCATTACCGCCAGAGTACCAGGCTGTACACCTTACTGCCAGAATACTGGCTGCATGCCTTACAGCCAGAGTACCAGGCTGTACACCTTACAGCCAGAGTACCGGGCTGTACGCCTTACTGCCAGAATACCGGGCTGCACGCCTTACTGCCAGAATACCGGGCTGCACGCCTTACTGCCAGAATACCGGGCTGCACGCCTTACTGCCAGAGTACCGGGCTGCGCGCCTTACTGCCAGAGTACCAGGCTGCGCGCCTTACTGCCTCATCTCTCGCTGTTTTTAGACAAACATGCACGCAATCACATGGAGACACTCGCATGCACGCGCTGACATGCACATTCGTGTTTCATAAAAAATTAAAACTAGGCTTCCTTTTGCCACTTATAAATGGCATTTACTCAGTAATAAAAAGATCACTATGCTGTAACTTGTTTATAATGGTCTATTAATGATTTACAAAGAGTAACAGTCTAATTAATAACCTGATTATAAACCATTCGTAAACCCTTTATAAGAATCATACTGTAAAGTAATAATAATGAAATTACTTTGTGCTGTAGGTGCAAGTTATTTTCCACCAACTTTTCTGCTCAGTGCATATATAACTGAACCCCGCTGAGCCGCAACTTTCATAGGTAGCAGTCACAGCCCCTGAAGAGCCTTTGAGGTGGAGATGACTTCCTAATGAGCGTTGGCCATGCAAAGACCACCGATGAAGAGGCAGAGAGCAGACGGAAGAAAACGCACATTGTTGGAGTCACCACAAGCCCTAAACCAGCACGCATCCTCAGACAGCTTCTCAGCCCCCAGTAAGAGCGCCTATCTTTAGTAGGCCTAATTGTATAATCCTGCAACTGTGCCATCCTAGGGAATGCGTTTGTCAAGTGTTTGTTAAATTGCTGAACACATTTAGAATTGGGGGGAATAAATTGTCCACTTCCCTTAAGATTATTAGTATAATATATGCAGCCAATGGCAGCTTGTCCATTTCGAAACACGCCCTTACAGAACCCAGTCCCACTTCTCTAAGTTTAAAGTTTCATTCCGTAGCTCCCAGTTAAATTATCATTACTAATTTTGAAGAGAGACCCATGAAGTAAACTAAAGAGGAGAAGACAGGCCTCCAAAGATAATCTAATGAGTCGAAGACCTATAAGTGGGACTCTGGCTGAGACTATCATTAGTCGGCGGGGGGGGACAATGGTTTATCTGTCCAGCCCGCTTGGGAAGTCTCCTGTCTCCATAATGAAAGTGAGCTGTTGGCAGTGGCTCCAATCACGGGGCGGGGGGGGGGAGACGCCAAGGTGCAGACTGTTCCTCCCAGGGGAGTAATTATTCACGAGACACTAATTATGCTTAAAAATGATTTATTTCCGGCACCTATTCCTATTCCCCCTTATTGGTTGCTTACAGAAAGGACACCGCCTGTTTTGCTATTTGGCAAACTGTGCCCTTATTAAGGAACATTTCCTTGGCACAATGCATATCGCCCGGCTGGATGTAGCAGCAGACCCAAGCTCTCGATAAGGCGTGTTCCGTGCGCCTTCGGTTTATTATGTTTCCTGGGCCAGATGCTTGGTTGAAGATTACCACTGCAGGCAGGACGGCTTCTACACGCTGACTACTGCAGACCCTGACCTGCACAATCGTCATGACACGCTGCTTCTCCCGATAATTCTTCCGTCTGCTTGCATTCTCTAGAACTTTGTTACCAGAGAACCAACAAAGGACTCTACAGAACATCACAATCCATTTTGTTCCTGATCTGCTCCGGCCTCCCGTTCCAATCTAACCCTTTTTCCTTTCTCGCTTCTTTAATTGGCCGCATGTCAGCCAATCAGACGGACTCCATGAGGTCGCCATAAACAAAGACAAAAAAAGACTACAACACCCGGAACAGTCCATTGACAGTCGTCTGAAACCGCAAGCACACTGATCAGCATAAAACTGCATGACACAACTCCAACCGGCCCCCTTCCCGTGATTTACTGCCCCCCTCCACTATTGTCCAGGAATGTTCCTGTTCTCCTGGAGTCAGGGAGTGAAGAATGCCTTCATTCTCTCCCCGGCTATGCGGGAATTATGCCACAGAGGATTAGTAAATAAATACACAGCTTAAAAGGATAATGCCCAAACACATATATGCTAATTATCTGTGCAGATGCCACTTTCACAGTTTCACATTGTGCTGAAGCTATCAAGAGGCTATTTGTAGGATGTGGTAAAAGCCTTGTTTTTGCTGACAGCTGTAGATATACATAGATGCATATTTTAGATCACATAATGGGATGAAGACTGGAAAGGGCAAAGATCAGGCAAAATACCAGCATATGCGTTTTTTAAATGTATTTTAAACAAGTAAAGTAAAAATCTTCCTAACCTTGGGAAAAGCTTTTCAAAATGAGCAGTATTTTCAAAATGTGTTAGGGGTAGATTTTTATTAACAGAAATCGATATTACACTAGAAGACATATGGTAGTACCTCTATACCATGTAAGTACATTTAATGACATCGATGTCTATCTGTTTTTGCCACCTGAAGTACTTTTAAAAAAAAAAAATCACAATAAAAACCGCTCTTTAAAGCTTTTGCCGCATTAATTGCTTGGAAGAAGACACATTTATTGAAAGGAGGTCTATTTGAAGGGTTTGATTGCACAGAACGATAAACACCATTTTCAACTTTGGTTTCCAACCTGGAATTTTATCATAGCTCGCAGCAAAAATTCAAAGCTGTGTTTGCCGGACAGAGGGATAAATAGCGTTCCAACGAAAAAATATATATAAATTCCTTCAGTCGTAAACTAATGTGGGGAAGGAAAAGTTGCCAAAGTTGCAGTGAAACATTTCATCTATTGTTTATGTGTTTTTTCAAGGTCTATGTTCCTCTAATTATTTCAGGACTAGAGGAGCTTAACGAGTATTTTTAATGTAGAATGGAGGTCTCTCACCTTAGTTTTCAGGCAAAAAGTGCTTTAATCCACAGCCATTTCCATTAGAAGGCCGACATGATTCATAGCGGCTTAACAGCCTGGTTCTCAGGAAAACTCTTTTGTCTTGATTGAAGCTAAATTGACTTTGGTCGACATGCATTAATAAGACTTTGGAATTCCTCTCAATGGCGGGCAGAGTTGCTTTATTTTCTTTTAAACCAACAGGCAGAGAGTGTTAATCAGAAAGGCAGTGACCAGAACTGTCAGGTGAGCCTCAAGTCAAAGGACAAGGACTCGGATTAGGTGTGAGAAACACCAGGAATCTGGAGGAATGGTGAAGAGCAGCTACTGTAGTAAGCAGGGAATAATCTGCCTGAGCATATCAGTTATTTTTTTTAATATAATTTGACAAACAAAAACTGTAATTGATAAATAATAAATATAAGCATGTATAGTAAATCATACACTAATATCTTAAAAGTATATGTCACCGATTCACTGTTATAACACTTGTTTTGTTATGATAAGCAATGGAATGTCAATTGCAACAATTAAATAAGACCTTGTATTTTTCAAAGTTTGAAAAGATCAAGTTTTGATCTCTATGTCACGGCAGTTTTCCTTGATCTTTAAAGCATTCCTATTGCATATATACGTTCCTAGCAGAAGACCGTCAATGTTTGTCAATCCTTGGACCAACCGTGACGACTTAGCAGATAATAACCATTTAGTGTCCTGCTCGTATATATAATAGCAAACACAGCTATACAACAACAGGAAATATAGATTCTTAGGTATAGTGCAATTATGAACCACCATTGCAAAAAGTGTGTGAAAACATATCGTTAGTCAGCGTTCAATGGTGATCGATTCGCACCCTAGGCTTTCATAATGACGACTCATTTTAGTTCCTGAATTTAGCTTAAAAATATGATTAAATGTAATTAGGAGCCAATTGTCACACACATACACACACATGCATTGCTTTGATACCCTGATTGATGCAATGTAGCATTTATCAATCAAATTTGCCTTGAAATTGCGATCAAACTGCAAGTTTGGGACTGTTGTGAAACTGACATGTAATCGCTTCTATTCTATGGCTTACAGCATTCAAAACATAACTTTTGCACAAAAAGTACAGTACGTTGCATTCTGTTGACCTTCAGCATGCATTCAATAGCAAAATAATAAAATTAATAATATATACTTTATTAATTCCCGTGGGGAAATTGTCTTTACGCCTCCCTCAACTTGCCCTTTGTAGAGTAAGTTGTCCGCGAAGGGCAGCCACCCGTAGCGGCGCCCAGAGAGCTGGGGGTTAAGGGCCTTGCTCAAGGACCCACAGACGTGCTGAGGCTGGGTTTGAACTGGTGACCTTCTGATTACAGGCAAACAACCTTAGCCCACTGAGCGACACACTGCCCCCAAAGTTATAAAATATATGCACAAATTACATCTGAAAAAACACAATTGTATCGTTGCTATCTTGTTTGCAGGAGACTGCACAGTAAATTGAAATTAATTACTGCATATTAAGTCAGTTTATATCTACTGATTTAAGTTCCCTGTGTGCTGTTTATTTAGAAAGCGATCTAGCTAACGATTTGTCCGTTACAACTCTTTCCTTTTACTGCTTTAGATGACCATAACATGACTTATATTTTCAGTGGTCTGTAATGCACAATATAAACGTAAACAACAAATCCTTTCAACTTTTAGTTACATTTATAAACATTTAAGTGAAACACGTAAAAATGCGTCATATCGAGTTACATAGCGAACGCAACCTGACGGAGATACGTCTTTAAAACATTTTTTGCCCAATCATTTCATATCTTGCGCAGTCAAAAGTTGATTCCATTTGTTAGCCCCAAGTAACTGTCCGGTTCCGTCCGCTGTTAGTTTTTTAGCTTGTCTAATCAATTACCACGGAAAAGCAACTTAATTCAATTTCCCGTAATGTAATAATAACCGGCTCGGGAGCTGGCGAGCCCCGTACAGCGCGGTGAGTACTGACCGTACCTTCACAGCGGCTCCGGCCTCAGCTGCTGCTCACGTTGGCAGCCTAGCAACCCATTTACCAGACAGCATTGATCCTTATACAACTCCATCCGCAAATGTTCATTACCACATCGATTTTAGAACTTCACAGCCAATTGCCTGTGACCGGCATCTAAGACAGCGTTGCTATTAAAATTTTAGCAACGGACTGCCATTAAAAATAATTGTATTTCTATAATTCTTACTAACCGAATGACATTTGGATTCAAAGACTCGATCGATTAAATTTATAATAAGGTGTAATCATATTATACAGGGGGAAAAAGTATTCTAAATTAAAAATATTTAAATGAACGGATGCGTTGAAAGAAATTTACCAGACATGTGATTATTGTTAATGATCAAGCTGGGTGATACGTTTCGTTTGTTGTGCTTAGTTCTCAGGAAGGATGACAGGGCATTTTAGAGTCTATGTGCAGTGTTTGCGGTTCATAACTGCAGGTGATTCTAGGTCACATGACCCACATGTGACTTTTATTGGTATTAAAGTAAATGATTATGTCGCCTCCTATCCTTTCATTGCTTTGATGTTCTCCCTGAGCGACGTCACACCGTGAAAATACCGTCTCGACATGTGGGGTTAATTCACGTTCTGAACATGTGGGGGTGCGGCGGCAGGGACCTTATTTGGCGGCGGCGGGGGGGGGGGTTGTTTAAGGGGACCGGGGAGAGGAGCAAACGCAAAATACAGATTCAGAAGAGGGGAAGGTGTAAGAAGCTGGCCTGAGACAATAACAGGAGCCTTTTATATGATAAGTCATGCAGCACAAGCAAACGGATCATTACCTGACTTCAGCAGTATATCCTGCTTTTACTTCTATCACAGAGATCATGATCATCTACATTCTACAATGATTGTGTTAGGTGAGACTTTCCTCCAAAGTGATGTATGTTTTTAAGAAGAGAGGGGGGGTGAGCCAGTCTCTGGAGCAAGCATTGCACTGGGGCCCAATGGGGATATCAGTCAGGGATTTAAACCAGCAACCTACTGATTACAGGTACAGCATCAGAACCAGCTGAGTCACCCCTCACATTCCTAACGTTTTAAACAAACCCCCGCCCAGTTCAGTTTTTTCAAATCTATCCTTGATACTGACCACCAAACTGGCAAAAACAGGTATTAGAAAATTGGATCTCTAAATTGAGTAGCTGCAGGTATACACGAACGTGTCCTTTACTAGTGATTTACTACAGGCGATTCAGAGACATCAGTTAGCCTAACTAAACGCCACATGGGAGGTGAGATTCAGACGCCCAGGTATGAGCCAATGCGCCCCCCTGAATCAGCGCATTTTTGCTTTATCGATCAGCATGATGCTGCAGTGGACGGCAGTGTCGCCTCACCTCTGGGACCCGGGTTCGAGTCTCTGCCTTGGCTCCATGCATGTGGAGTCTGCATGTTCTCCCTGTGTCATCATAGGGCTTCCTCTGGCTAGTCCAGTTTCCCCCCCCCCCCACCATCCCGAAACACGCTGAGGAAAATTGGAGCTACCAAATTGCCTGTAGATGTGTGAGTGTGCCCTCAAAAGGTGGGTGCCCCATCCTGGGATGTTCCCTGCCGTGCGCCTGTAGCCTCTGGGACGAGCCTGAACAGGACAAGCGGGTACCGAAGATGGATGATTAGTACGACACATTTTCTGAACTTCTCAGAATTAAATACTTAGAGACTCTGAAAACTTTATTGCTTCGGTAATAAACCTCTAACTTCAAGGAGTTCAAGGACAAAGATGGCCAGTATAATATGAGTTGATCCGTCGCCGTAGAATAATCATGCTAGAATCCTTATGTTGGCAATGGCTTGGAAGCCGCAACAAAGCAGTCGTAACGTATTTAACTGCCAGTAATGCTGTGTTTCAGAAAGAGAGAAAAAAAGCATGGCTGCATCTCCAGGAGGCTGGACGACCGCTCTCTATTCCAACTGCGCTTTGCAATGTGGTCAGAAGCATAATGGGTCATCTTTGCAATTCAGTCAAAATTGATATTATAAATTTTGCACTGGAAGTCAGAATACATATTTATTAGTTTTAAATTACATTGCATCAGTGTATTTTAGACCCATTATTTCAATCTGTGGATAATAATTCTATTCTAAAGTGTATGCATTGAATGCACCCTACGTACCTAAATCCATTCATCATTCGTTTATATACTATATATATAATATACACACATAT
>JAODLC010000015.1:3046027-3070437 GCA_026781145.1 Hippopotamyrus pictus
CGCATATGTGTATATGTTTGTGTGTTGTGAGTGTGTGTATGATTGTGCAGGTTAACATGGAATGATTCCCAGTGAGTTTGCGAGGCCACAACAACGCCGCCCCGGGGCCCCCAGACGGCCGGGAGAGCCCCGACGGGCCATGGGCCCAGCCGCCCCACAACGGCCAAGTGCCCGGGCCCCCGCCACCGGACGACCGCGCGCCCACCCAAGGAAGGCAGGGGGGGAGGCACCGGGCGCCCCCCACCGGCGAGCACCCATTTTCTGAAACTGCTGAATCCCAACTGGGTTCGCGGGGGGCCAATTTAGACTCACCAACTGTGAGTGTGTGTGTGTGTGCGTGTGCATCTATGAACAGGTGCCAATCTTACAATTGGAATTTTACGAGACAGCTAAGCTGTCACAAGAAACATCATTTTTAAAATTTTGGTTCATTTCAATTCCCTGCACAAGTCACATAAGATAACACTGAATGATCTCCTTGCACAACACAGATATTGACAACCACCACCTTCCTATTCCTGAAAAAGGACTCGCATAAACTCTATTCTCCAGGGGCTTCTATGCCATCATTCATTTCAGGAAAGGTCACGTGACAAGATGCATATATATCAAGTTTTTGTGTTCTCAAGATGCTGGGGCTATGATCTGATCGCGGTCTCGACAAATCTGAATTAGTCTCCCTCATGGGCTTCCCAGTCTTTCCAAATCCAGTCAGTGTTTCGAGGCGAAGATATTTTAATATGCTAATCGCCAGATTAAATCTGAGACTTGTTTACTGTTAGCCTTTAAGTTTCCATATGTGCCCTTATCAATTGTTCATGGGTTTTTCTATGTATAATTACCTTCAGAAGCTCTTACAAGTTTGTGTTGAGTAAAGCTCCAAATGCTTTGAAGTTACTGTAGTATTTAGAGATTCAAATAAAATCCCAGTGAAATTCATAGCTGCCATATTAAAGAAAAAATAAGCAATATCTCCCCTGAATAGTATGTTTATTTGTGTCCTGTGGGTTCCTTTGGGTTCTGAGGCAGGAGGACAGACTATAAATATTATTGTAGATGATCAGTAACTCTCTTCACATCTGGGTAATTTTCCTTCGGTCGTTGTTAGTCTGAGTACGGTGGTTTATGATCTCACACTGCGGAAGGTCAAATTTAACGATGTAGAAGGGAGGCCGCCTTCTCATCTGAAGATCTCGCAACTGGCCCTGCAGCTTCTAGCCGCAGATCACAACAGTGGCGGTCCAAGTGAACTTGGCCGGACGGATTGCGCGCCGTATGTGACAGAAGTGCAGCTCTGTTACAAACTGGCAGTACTGACTGCGAAGACGAGTAAGTTTCTATTTAACTGTGGCACATATATGAGGAGGAATAAAGCAGAAAAACAATGGTACCACCATCGTATGTGAGGTAACACTGGGTCTCTGTATGTTTATTATTTTAAATTGTCCTGAAATAGTAGGAAAAAAACGTCTCCTTGCCTGTGTGTTTACTGCTTTGACTAGAAAACGGTTTCCTTGAACTACCCAAAGACATTCGATTGAGGTAAATTTGCGACTGTAAATAGCTTTTAGTGATCGCCGGTTGGAGGAAATGTGCATGTGTGTGTGCGTGCGTGTGTGTGTGTGCATGCGTGTGTGTGTGTGCATGCGTGTGTGTGTGTGTGTGTGTGTGTGTGTGTGTGCATGCGTGTGTGTTTCAGTTACAGAATGTCTGTTCATGGAGTGTGGAACAGGGGATGAGTGTTTTTACAAAGTAAGTGGATGGATGGATGGATGGATGTGGAAAACAAGGCTGTATCACCTATAGAAAAAGTCTTGCCTTTTTGTATCATAATTTTTATTTGTATTTAATCTGTTGTTACACCTTGGAGATTGTAGGCTGAAGCAGTGCTTTGCAGTTACAGGCTGACCTTCCCTTGTTTACTAGGGCAAAGCTCCGCAACTCACTTTTATGTCCACGTTCATGCCTGAGGTCATTTACATATTATGACCTCAAAGGCCCTATATGTTATGTTAGATGGACAAAATAACTGTTAGATGTGTATAGGAACTGCAGGACTAGGGAAGACTAAATGTCACTGATAATATGTAGAATTCCTGAACGATGCAGCTTGACATTCGGTGAGGAGAGAGAATCCCCACAACCTTTCTGAGGGGCGGCTGGCAAAGCTAAGTGGTGGGACTGTGTGGTAACCGTGTGGTCATTTCCCAGAAGACTAGTCATGTGATCACAAAAGCAAGAGTTCAGATGCCAGACCCTCTGCTTAATGAATACCTTCATATAAAATGTTGAACTAAATTTTTGCTTAATGTTAAGTCATTGTCTTTTTAAATTCTCTGTGGCCTGACTTTCTGAGGCTATGTATAAATAAATAAAATAAAGGAAACTGACACATGTCACTCTGTACAGTTTCCATTAAGCTAATGTTGGCAGTCGGCGCAACAAAATTAAACATTTGACTCTGTTTGAATCAGTGCATCGCGGAAAAGGCCAGGCTGACATTTCATCCAGCTGCTAAATTTTATTACTCTGTGGGTCCTGGTTGCATGTGAAGTTCCAGATGACAGAAGTATGACTGTAAGTTGTCAGGGACGAAGGCGCAACTCTCTGTGGATATGAAGGGCGACAGGACAGTCCCATCAGGGGCTTGGCCGAATTTCTCTGAAGTTCCCTGCATATTAAATGACTTGAACACATTTGAGCCATCCTGTGCTTATGACCAAATGCAACCGACTCCAGTTCTGGAAATGTAAATTTCCTTCGAAATGTCACCATTTGATAGGAACAAACCTTTTAAAAAGCATTATAATGTCGTGCACACTCACCAACACGCACAAAAAGAAATGACTGCAGAGAAGTAAGGAAAGGAAGACAGGGATGGTTAAAAATAAACTAAAAATAAACTTTTTTGTACAATTTGATGTTTGTAGATAATATTTCAAAGGAAATGTCATTTTAGACAAAAAAAAAAAAAACATGACAGTATATAATATATTCTGGTGGCCCTGTGTGAGGGAGCAGGAAGAAATATCACAGGAAGAAAGAAAAATGTAGGCGACCTTTGTGATGTAGCCTAGACTTCATGTCATATGTCAAAACCCACCAGTAAATGGGGAAATTAATTATTTAGGCGGGGTAGACAAAACAAAAACAGAGGATTATGGGAGCTGCGAGATTTCTCCAGACGCGACGAGAAAAGGTTTCGCTTGTATGGATGATGGGCAACGACAAGCCCTATGCACCTCAATGCACAGAAGGTCTTAATTATGGAGGAAGGTTTTCATGCGGCTGCCAAAATTCTCCTGCTTCCTTCGCATTTCAGTTAAGTACAGAGGTGGAGAGTTCAGGTCCAGAAAGGGAAAAATCCAAGATTTTCTTTCAACCAACCGGTTGACTATAAAGAGTCGCAGTCAAAGAGGACTCAACTGATTGGTTGAAACAAAATCTTGGTTTGGATTTTAACTTTCTGGACTGGAACTATCCATCTCTGTGCCTAAGTACATGCTGCATATATGATGATATATTATCATGGAACAAATACATTGTTACACATCCTGGGGTGGCAGACTGGTGTGGGCTCTTTCAGCAAGACCCTTAACCCCCAATTGGTCCAGGCCTCTGGAAGCTGGCCTACCACCTGCTATTCTTTGTATTATGTTACATACATGAATAAACAGGGCGGTTAGTGCTGTCGCCTCACCCCTCTGGGTCCTGGGTTCGAGTCTCCGCCATGGCTCAATGAGTGCGGAGTTTGCATGCTCTCCCCGTGTCATTGTGGGGTTTCCGCTGGGTATTCCGGCTTCCCCCCAAAGTCCAAAAAACATGCTGAGGTTAATTGGAGTTACCAAATTGCCTGTAGGTGCATGTGTGCGTGAGTGGTGTGTGCGTGACTGGTGTGTGAGTGACTGGTGTGTGAGTGATTAGTGTGTGAGTGTGCCCTGCGATGGGTTAGTGGCCTCTGGGATGGGCTCAGGACCCCGCCGCGGCCCTGAATGGGACAAGCAGTTACAAAAAATGGATGGATGGATATATATACATGTAAATGTACAATGAAGATATCACATAATTGATTAAATAACACAAATAAACACTTGGGTTACAAATGAAGCATTAAGATCAGCGTGGCTCAAACAGATGTGGGCTGTATATGTATCCTTCCCGTCCTATTCAAAGTCAAAGTAAATTACGGGTAAAAAAACGTGAAATGAAACAGATGGCTTGTTTCAAGACCGGTCGAAACTAAATTAAACATTTAAGGTTTACTTTAAAACTGTATGATTAAATATAACAGCAGACATCGAAAGAATCACTTGCTTAAATTTTAAAAGATTTTATACAACAATAAGACCCATTTTGTAACAGCCTATTACTTTTACAGCTTTTTTTTAAAGTCTACACCGGTGTTTCCCGATTCAGTCATTGGGGACCCACAGACAGTCAACATTTTTGCTCCCAGGGAGCAAAAGCATGGACCATCTGTCCCTGAGGACCGCATCCAGAAACTCTGTTCTCCACAATATATACTTTACAGTAAAAACAAAATTGGTTAAACGACTTGCTGTCACTGCAGTGACCCCAGATATCTGGATCCAGTGTTATTTATTGTCATATTTGCCCGTCTTCAGAAATGGTCACAGTCCAGAAGCCGCAAACAAATAACCCTGTAGACGGGTCCCACAGTCTTCATTTCCTCGTCTCCAGTCGGTTTTTGTTGTACTATTTGCAAATCTTGCATTATACAACTCATCAAGTCGTTTTACAGACCCCACATGAAGGTAAACAGTTCACTGTCCTGAGGAAAAATACGTATTCTCATGTCTTTTAGCTAATGCATTGTTAACTTAATGCCATGAAGACTTCCAGTACATATCTTTGCTCCACCAAAGGTGGTGAACTTGTACAGTATAATGAATTACACACACATTTCCATTTCTCCCTTTTCTGTAACCGCTAGTCCTCTTCAGGGTCATGGGAGCCCGGAGCCTAACATGGAGGGAACATCCCTGGAGGGGGCACCAAACCATCACAGGGCACAGTCACACACCAGTCACTTACTCAGACACCCCCGCAGGCAAATCACCGATTCAAGTTAGAAGCATAGAATGGCACAGCAGTTCTGAAATATGCATACCAAGACATTTTGGACAATTCTATGCTTCCAACTTTGTGGGAACAGTTTGGGGACGGTGGCGCTTTTCTGTTCCAGTGTAACTGTGCTCCAGTGCACAAAGCAAGGTCCATAAAGACATGGTTGGGTGATTTTGGTGTGGAAGAACTTGACTGGCCCACACAGAACCCTGACCTCAACCCCATCGAACACCTTTGGGATGAACTAGAACGGAGATTGTGAGCCAGGCCTTCACGTCCAACATCAGTGCCTGAGCTCACAAATGCTGGAAGAACAGGCAAAAATTCCCACAGACACACCCCATAATCTAGTGTAAAGCCTTCCCAGAAGACTGGCAGCTGTTATAGCTGCAAAGGGGGGACCAACTCCATATTGATGCCTATGGATTTAGAATGGAATGTCATACAAGTTCCTGTAGGTGTAATGACCAGGTGTGCCGATGCTTTTGTCCAAATAGTGTCTGTGTGTGTATCTGAGTGTGTGTGTGTATTTATGCTTATATGTGTGTATACATATATCTTTATATGTTTCCATTGCACTCTGTGTTTTGATATTGTGTCTTATGCCTTATCTGTGTCAGCTGTGCCAGACAGAACATGCAGAGTAAGATTTCCAACCTATGGTGTAACTGACTGTCTCACTGTGCACCATGACGATAAACTTTTTAATCTTAATCTTAAAGTATTCATTTAGCGTAAAGTGAGCAGAGACAGCTGCTGTCCCCGGGGCCGCTGGAAAAAAAATGGCACTGCCCAAGGGGCGGACGTTGTCACGCTGGCCACGCCAGACTTGGAATTACAAAATACAAACATGGGCATCGATCCCAAATCTACTGGGCGACATTCCACCCCTTATGTGTTAAAATATAAACAGCTAATCAGAATTACGTTTTGTAAAAACGTCATCATATTGGGCAGAAAAGGCAATTAGATTACAGATACCTGAGGCAGGCATGCGGTAGGTAAACTCCCAGGAACATTACGAACAAACACGGGGGAGGCGACATTCATGCAGGAGAGTAATTACTGTTATGAACAGCT
The DNA here is from genome assembly GCA_026781145.1 of Hippopotamyrus pictus. Taxonomy (NCBI): domain Eukaryota; kingdom Metazoa; phylum Chordata; class Actinopteri; order Osteoglossiformes; family Mormyridae; genus Hippopotamyrus; species Hippopotamyrus pictus. The sequence continues at coordinate 3,052,196 of JAODLC010000015.1, forward strand.
TGTATACTACCTGGGAACCTAAAACACACGGCCGGTAAAAACGCCAATAAAGGCACTGCAATGAGCAAGCAGTGTAATTCAATTTAGCTCAGGTTCAAGGTGATATCCCAGAATTTCTAAGATAATTACAACAGCAGATGCAAGACTGAACACAGGCATGTGAGAGGCGCTGTACCAAATTCTCTGCTTTAATTGGTGTGATGAGGGGAGAAGACCTTGGTACAAAATTGTAGCTACAAAGGTCATGGCAGGATGCTGTCTGGTTAAAAGCCTTTTGGCTACAGAGAAAAGGTCAGCACTGAAAGCGTGGGTTAAATTTGGTTCAGATACAGCCAAACCTGTAGGTATAATCCGAGATATCGCAAAATAACAAATAACAATAAAAAATGAAAAAAGAAAGCAAAACGCTTAATACAAAAAGATGGAAGAAATATGTCTGTTTACATGCACTCACCAGTGTCGGAGATTGGGAACCATTAATGACTGGGAACGTTAATGAGGATGAAAAATCCCGCTTAATCTGATGCCAGTCCTGCTGCGTGCCATTGCCTTTCAAAAGGTGATATCCAGTGATCTGATCGAGAAGCTTGAAAAACATTCAGCTCACTGCATTCAACTATTCGATAGAGGACAAACAGCTATTTAAACAATATATACATTTCTAGACAAAGTGAAATGCATGAGTTAACCGCTAGTTATAAAGTTAACCAGTAGCTAGAAAAACTAACTTTAACATTGTAGTCATGTTTGTATTTTAAATGTTATTTTTGCTAAATTTGGCGATGACTTCTTGCCTTTCTTATGGGATATAGTGGTGAATAGTTGCTCATTTCATTAACAAAGGGCTCCCTCTCACTTTCGATCGTTTGACTGAGAGATGAAATGCATTCTGAAATGCATTTTAAGTTTTATTTATATATATATAATATAAATAAAAGATTTTGTTTTATATTTGTTAAAGAAGTGCTATCGAAATTCAGAGAAGTAAAAAAAGTTACAAAAACTTCATACCTGTGGAATAAAACGGCCTGTTCTAACAATGTCATGACTTGCCTTAGCTAACAGCTTTGAAACCGTTTCTACGTAAGTGAAGGTTCTCATTGGGGGTATGTAAATACGAAAGCACCTGGGGAGGGCACCGCCAGTGGAAACACGGACCGGTTACAAAGCGACCAAAGACAGAAGGGCGACAAGCAATTTTCGCTGAACTAGCGAAGTTCTACAGAACGCAATTCACTGTACTTGTTCGGGCTGAAGCTTACGTTTTTTTGGAGACAATGCAGAGTGATAAAAAAAAACAAGGTGATTTACAAAAGAACAAAAAAGAAAGATTTAAACAAGAGGATAACTTTGAAATCCCGAGAAGGTAGGACTGCACTTTTAGTGGAATGTTTGATAGGTACTGTAAAGTCCAAGACTGGCGGGGGGAGCTGTGTGTGTTTTTTACGTTAAGTGGCAAGAAGGGAAATCGCAACGACGGCAGAGATAAAAAAAATAAATACAAATACAAAGACCGGGATTACCCCGCAGAGACAGTGATGCATGTCAGGAAATCCCAGGCAACCGGGCGCGTGCAATCAGCAAGGACAGTCTGAGCAGAGAGCGAGCAGAGGATCCCTCAGTCCGACAAAACAAAGTCTCCGGGTGCGGATTATCAGACACAGCAAAAGATGCAAAGGGATATAAGAAAGAAAATATTACCGGAAAACAGACTTCAGTTTAACTAGCACCTTGTTCAGGCTAAGAATGTGTTCTTGTTGGATGAAGTCTAATTGTAAAATTCTTTTAGTATGTTCCTTACATTTTGGAATTAAGGTCCAGTCAGTTTGTTTTTTTGCAGTAAATTCGCCTTATTTCCCACTCTAATCAGTATGTGCCAACCAATCACTCTCCCATGTTGCCATTTGCTTTCTGGTACCACACAGAGGTCACTTTTTAAACATATATATTTATCTGCTAACCAGTTAAACTGATAAGGACTTAACATCCAAATACACTTCTTTCATCCTATCGCCCTCTGTATTATAAACTATCCGTAGTTTTTCTATTTTATATAAACATTTCAGATGATATTTACCCTATTTTTTCCGCACAAAGACAATATTTGATATTTTACTGCATGCTATTGGTGTGGAGCATTCTCTGAAAGAGAGACACTCTTGTCGTCATCCTGTTCCAGTTCTTACTGGGGGCCCAAACGACACCAATAAAGAGGTGAAGTTCTGCTACAGGCACAGCTCCTGTCAGTATAATTGCAGGGTGGCTTTGGAGAAGGATTGGGGATGTTTACGATGGGGCTGTCATGCACCCCGGATGCTCAGAGAGGAGGGAGAGGAGGAAGGTGGGAGGCTTGGATGGGTCTGTAGGGAAAATTAGTGCAGAGAAGTCCTCCGCATAGCAGGGATTACGGGCGGGCGTAAGGAAAAGGAACTCGGAAATGATCAAAGAGCCGTGTGTGCCCATTACGGCATCGCTCGGGCGACCTGATACCACAGCACATAACTGCGCGTGCTGCAGATGAAACTTGCTGATTACTTTTCTCAATTTCGAAAGAAATTAATGATGTAAATCCACATTTCATTTTACCACCTTAAAGAGTGCTATTGTAATTAAACATCCATTACAAAGGGCAAATAATACCCCATTTAGCACACACCCCTCCCCCCCCCGCCCCGATGTACATACCGCTCCTAATCAACAGTCCAATCAGGGGCGGATCAATTCCTCATTTATCTGTTTCAACAGGTGAAACACAAGTAGCATTACGGAACGTAATCAGCGGCTCTGAGACGGTTATAAGGCGTTTAGAGGAGCCCACGGCACATCAGGCAGACCCATGGCAATCCAAAAACAGAAATGATTGTTTCCGTAGCGACATATTCATTCTGATGACTCTATTATCGGAGAATGGGGGGGGGGGGGGGGGGGGGGGGGGGGGGGGGGGGCGCTACAGAAAGCCAGAGAAGAAAGCACCAAGCAGGATGTTATGAGCAAAAGCCTGAAAGTTGACATGACATACTGATGGGGGGTGACATGCCCCCCTCCTTCTGCTCAGTGATTCTGCTTTTTTTCCACATTGTTTTTGTGCGACACACCAAACACCAGCTCGCTCCTTAATTAACACTCATGCTACTATATTCGGAGAGATCCTTCCCACCTCTGCTCTAACCACCAGAAAACTACAGCTTGTACAAAAAAAACGTACCTCCTATTTAGTCAAAACATGTATAAAACCTTACCAAACACTGAGTCCAATAAAATGTATGTAATGGTGCCTATTAATCTATCCAGCCAGCCTCCAATCGTTTGTCTTGGACAGGATTACTGGAGGGACCTGCAAATAGTCCCAAGCAATTTGGCTTAAGGCTGGGGTACACCCTGGACGGGATGCCAGTGTATCACAGGGCACATATACGTACATACACCCTCAGACACTGCAGGCAAACTGACAGTGCCAGTTTGTCTAACTGCATGTCGCTGCACTATTGGAAAAAATCACATTACCCAGGAGGACTTCACATCAAACAGAGAGAAGATGCAGCCTCTCGCAGTCTGGAGACAGGAGGCTACACGGTGAGCCAAAGCGCCATCTTTAAATCATTCATTATTATTCAAATTGCAATCAGGAGATGCAAAGCAACGAACCCAACAGAACAGTCAATCAAGGAGCTATCATTCAAAGAATTACAAAAATACTGTAAAAAATATTTAAGCATGCCCACTTTTTTACTTACAGATATGACCACACACAAGAATAATATACATACTCAAATGATTAGCAAAACAAGACACCGTAGATGCTACCTGTATATGTGTGTGGAGTTTGCATGTTTTTCTCCTGAAGGGCAAAAAATATGTTGAAAAGACTCTTCCAAGTTCTCCATAGGCCATGAGTAAGTGTGACCTCTGCAATGGCTTGACACGCTCCAGCCTCGGGCCAGACGCACGCACGCATTACATTATTAATGGAGAAATTGGTCGACTTAAGCGCAGTCATATGCGACGGGACTCCCATGAGATTATAATGGAAGAGTTCCTGTCACCCAGCGACTCCGTAGTGCGACGCATTTCCGACGTGTTTGCGGGGATGCAGCAGCACACAAACCTGCTTGTACGGTACATAATATTTGATAATTAACAACAATGTTACTGGGTCATATATGCACTCTGCTGTGCTTTTCATCATATTTGGGCTATAGCACATAGCCTAGGTGTGTAATGGGCTATACCATCTTGGTTTGTGTGAGTACACTCTACGATGTTTGCGCAATGATGAAATAAGATGAAAATGGAATGGATTTCAAAATTTCTCAGGAAGTATCCCCATTGTCAAGCGACGCGTGACTGTACTGAGGCAGACATATTCTCTGATGTGACTGAACGTCAGAACAAGGCACTCTCTACTCTGCAATGAGGTTCAGCTTTTAATTTGTTTAATATTATCCTATGTAAAAACTGTACATTCTTAGGAGGCTCAGGTTATTTTTCAAACAACGTGTAGTTGCTACAGGGCTTTGATAGCGATCCGCTGGGGCGGCTCTCATTCGATGGCATTTATTGTGTCTCTGGCTACCTGCCTACCTGCACGTCATTCATTTTGTTTCTGGGGCTACACCTAAAAAGTGCCCCCCTCCCCCCAGTATAGTGACTGTGTGTGGCCAATAGGTGGCCCCCAAACCTGGTGCCCCACACAGATGCGTAATTTTAGGGCTGGTATAGACCCCATTGCTGTTCTTAAATAAACCCATGTGGTAATGTTAGTTTCATTACAACCAGCAACAGTCTGGTCTTCCCTCAGCCTCTCATCCGAAGTTCCTCTGACGGTAAATACATACCGAATGCTGCACAGAAACGCCGTCCGCACTGCTGATTCCTCATTTCCAAGAGCACCGTTCAGCAGAACGCCAAAGTCAAACACATTTCTGATTGTTCCCCCGAAAGGAGAGCTCAGTGTTCAGTCGAACAATTAGGATGCAAACAAATAAGCAGTCAAATGCTTCAATCTCAGAATTAAACACAAAATTCACTGGATCGTGTTCTGCAGAGAGTCAGTTAAGCACTGATTTAGTTTGGCATTTTAATTTTTCGGTTTAATTTTTCCGACTGACAGATGATAGCACAAACAAATGGGTGGTATTGCTTGCTCGGTGTGTTTGTGAGTTTAATTCCCACCTTGACTTTGTGAAAATGGAGTTGTGCACCCCCCTTCCGCCCCACACACACGAGATTTCTTTCAAACTGTATGACGTTTCGTAATGGCAGTGGAAATGTCATCCAGTTGCTCACTAGAAATTCCAGCCTTTAGCTACCGAACCTCCGTCTTCTAGAGACCCCGCCCTCTCACTGCGGCCCATTTCCAAAGCTGTCGAGCTTTGTTTTCGTCAGTTTTTCGCGTTTTGTTTAACCTCCTTATCTTAATAGATGGAGGCGGAGTCTACGCACGCTGCGGCAGGTGCGACATCAACATCTCCCAGGCTTCGGCGAGAGACGAGGGGGGCAATAAACCCAAAACATTCCGTCCCCGGTGAAATTATGACAAGTGGGCAAAGGGACGTAGCTCCCCGCCGCGTTGGCCGTCTCGAAGTCCTTAGTGCACAGATCCCATTAAGGTTTAATGATGTAACTTACATTTGGCAGCCCATTTTATTAAGATATTCATATGAGCCGTGCCATAGCCATAACCGCATTAATCTTGGGTGAATCGTGCCCCGTCGCTCCTGGACATATCACTTTAAAGGTTACGCTGTGACTCAGTGGCTGCTGCTGGCCGTTACCTTTCCCGCTTTTCCCTCAGGACATAAAGTGCCAGTTCAGCGTCTGATGTTTCGCCCTGAAAATATCTGAATATTACAGCTAGTTCAGTTTGTTCCACAAGCATGTCGTCCATCCATCCATCCATCTCTCTCATTTTCCATTCATTCAGCACAAAGGGACAGTGATTCCAAAGCCCCTCCCTAGAGCCCCATAGCACGAGACAGCCCCCTCCCCCCCCCAGAATTGGAAGCCAATCAGTCCTAAAGCCAAACCTCATATTTATCAGTAAAGTTTTCTAGTGTTTTAACGCTTAACCCTGACACTGCTTCAGAGACAGAAGCCCAGAGCTGTCACAGATGCCCTCAATTTCCTAGCTTCTGACATTCATGGGCTTCTCACGAGGGGTGGATAACTTCTGGAATTCGCCTTTGACCTACCGAGCCCTCCTGGTGGGACTGGCAGTAAGATTCGGAAACTCTCTTCACTCTGAACCAAGTCTCTTATGGCTGCGGCATACAGAAGCCAGACAAAGGCTTTTACCCGAGATGGGAGTTTATGTCCCACACATGGGTTTTCTGTGTGATATACCTCACCATTGGCAACAACAGCAGCTACATGCATCTATATCTTTGTCAGTCTCTTGTATATTTGGTGTAAATTGAAGAATTATTAAATATTGTTCCAAGGTACTTTTTCATATTTTATCAAATCAGTAAGACCCACTCTTTTAATATAAAAGCATACATGTGTGTGTGTGGGGGGGGGGAATCCATCCATCTATCCATCCACACACTCATTTATTCATATCCATCCATTGACGTGCATATATATGTATGTATGTATGTATGTATATGTAATTTTTTTTTATATATACTAATGAAGCTACCCTTCAAATATTGACACCGGAAAAAAAAGTTTCCAGCCTTAATTTTCGACACTTTGTTTGGGTGAATTATTAACATGGCAGTGCTGGATGCCATCTTGAGTTTTGTTCCTGGTACCACCCTGTGGGCAAATATTAGGTATGCAGCACCAGACTGTGCTGCTGGCTAAAAACACTGATTTTTAATTGATATATTAAACAGACAAACAGATTGCAGATCCTCAGGACATGAACAAAACAGCAACCACAAGTGTCCTTGGGGCTTCAGTAATGATTTTCTCTAGGGAGGCATATTTTTATTGCTTTATTTTAGGACGTAAAATATATTTATTGACATCATATCCTTGCAGTTTAAAGATCCGCATGATTTACCTTAAAAATTATTTCCTGGCCTGCATGCACGCTGTGTGCGCTGCACTTAACACTGCTCACTCACAGTTTATGATGCAGGCTAGGACGCAAAGTCAAGCAAAATCATTTTTTTAAAAAGCTTTTGAAGTATTTTATTATAACGAAAAGTGCCAAAAATGTGGCTTTAGCTACAGTCAGGATTCACTCAGGTGAGTGCGAATTTTGGAAGCGCTTTTAATCAATTTGAAATCCCTTTATTTCTGCTAGATGTCCCTTAGAGGCAGTACTTGGACTCCCAAATCCAGGCTAATGAAATGAATAAGGCATGCCAGACAGCTAATCACTCCTCTGCCGTCTGACAGAGTTTGCAGTAAACTTTACAGTGAATCAGCTCTGACTGCGTAATTAGCTTTTTAAAGATGAGAAGCTTTGGCAAACAACAAGTCAGCAACATGAACATTATTAATTTGCATGTGCAATTAATGTCGAATGTGTGGAGAATATAAAAAAATATTTTAATACACAGATATAGGCCATGGGACTGCGGTATCCCACTGGTCCTAAATTAGACAAATTATACAAGTGTGTGCATCTTCTGCGACTGAATAAGAAACAAATAAAAGAGGGAGAGGGACAGTAATGCACAGATCTATGTGAAGCGTTTCAAATTTAAAGATCAGAAGTTACAGGCAGGCAGGCAGATTAGATGACAGGCAGGCAGACAGACAGACAGACAGGCAGAAACAGACAGACAGACAGACAGGCAAGCAGACAGACAGACAGACAGGCAGAAACAGACAGACAGGCAGAAACAGACAGGCAGAAACAGACAGACAGGCAGACAGACAGATAGGCAGGCAGACAGACGGGCAGAAACAGACAGGCAGACAGACGGGCAGAAACAGACAGGCAGAAACAGACAGACAGGCAGAAACAGACAGACAGGCAGACAGACAGACAGGCAGACAGGCAGAAACAGACAGACAGGCAGACAGGCAGATAGATAGATATTGATATTGTAAGACACCATACAAAGATTCTTATATAACAATGTATATAACAATGTATTCCAGCTACCTGAGAGTGGCAGTGTGATGGATCTACTTTTATTCTGCTCTCTTGTTTCACTGAAGTCTTTGTTACAGCATGACAGGGTCAGTCATGCGTAAATGTGTGGCTAATTGACACCTGAGGCTAAAACCCACATGGGCTCAGTCTCTGGTCCATCTCTGCTTTAAAAATTCAAAAGTCAATGCAAGTGGTCATTCATTTTTTATTATTAAGCTTTCTTTTCGGTACTTATTCTTAAATCTTTGGCAAAACACAATTTATTTATGATAATCAGCATTTTAAATATGTGTGACAAAATATAAAAATCAAATATGTGATCGACTCCATTTATATTTTTCGTTAAGAAAAGTTATTTCATCTTAATAGCTTTGAATTATCTGGAGTTTCGTTCAGTCTGCAACAATGTGGAAATTGGCAATTCAAAATCTCATTAAATACAGCATGATGTGTTGACATTTAATTTTCATCTAGTGAGACGGCATCTACGATTTCATACTTTCTGATTTTTTTCATTTGTTTATTTTCATTAGGTGTAGCATACACCACTGTATGACACGTTTGCAGTATGACTGTACCTTCTTAGGTGTTACAACATTACGTTATGACATGCTTAGAAAATGTTTTGAAGGTATTATGGAAATTACATCCAAATAGTGACAAATATTGCTATAGAGCAGAAAACAAATGTATGACTATTAGAACTTTTTAAAGAATATCTGGCACAACCAGAAAGATTATTACCGATAGACAGTATATGTATATTTGTAATTTTATATATAATCTACTGGGTTTTCCCATCTAATTTAGGCTGCATAGTTTATTATTCATCTATCTTTATTTGTTCATTTGTCTGCATATATTCGTTTGATCTCTTTGACACTCTAGAAATCCACCCATTTTCTGAAACTGCCTGTCCTACTCGGGGTCGGAGCCCATCCCAGAGGCTAGGGATGCAAGACAGGGAACAACCCAGGATGGGGCACCGACCCATCACAGGGCACAAAGTAGGGAACAACCCAGGCTGGGGCACCAACCCACCACAGGGCACAAAGTAGGGAACAACCCAGGATGGGGCACCGACCCATGACAGCGCACACTCGCACACCACTCACTCGCACACCAGTCACTCGCACACCAGTCACTCACACATTACTCACTCGCACACCAGTCACTCGCTGATGTTATCCTACGTAAAGAGCATCAGCGGTAACACATTGATGTTTATTTAGCAGCCAGTTTGATCCAAAGCTAGATGCAGCTCTGAAAACGGGGTCGGACAGTCCCTGGGGCAATTAGGGTTAAGGGCCTTGTTCAGGGGCCTAAGAGTGACATCACTTTGGTAATAATGGGAAGTGAACTAGTGACTGGGGCACGGAGGGGGAACTTATTAAGCCACACAGACTGTGCCCCGGACAGTAAGGTTCGAGACTGTGGTCACAGTCCTATCATCTTTATAAAAGATGGCCAGGCATTTTTTTCAGCATGAAATGTGCTAAAGTTATGAAACGTTTTGTTCTAAAGACATCATTACTTTAATCCTTAAGGCTTCTCTGCAGTTCTCATTACAGTGAATTGTGGCTTAATTGTCACAGAAACTAGGATGCAGAGCATTTATATTGAATTTCCAGCTGTAAGTCATCGCTGCTGAATAAGCAGACGTTACATAATCACAGGTTTTATTCTAAGTTAAGAGATTATATTACGTGTATCCAACAACTAAAGGTTGGGTCAAAAACATAAAATCCAGTGCTACACTGTTACAATTGTGGCAATACAAAAGTCTCAATTATAAAGCCTTGTCATTAAATGAGTCATGTGACCCAGCATGACTTACAAATGTGCTAACTGGGTCCCAATGCCTTTTCAATAGTAAAACTGCTGCTTAATAAATCAGTTGAAACAATTTTCATGCATTGCTCTCATAATCACTCACTTGAAAATCAACAACTTACCCTGGTAATGCTATATTATTATTATTATTATTATTATTATTATTATTATTATTATTATTATTATTATCATTATTATTATTATAAAAATAAATAATACCACAAGTAACTAAATTGTCAATATTGCCACATTTTCACAGTAATGTATCAGTAACAAACATACATGTTTTGTGTGACCACAACATAAAATTCAGTCTGTTTTTCAGTACACATATTTCAAAAGGCAGAATTTCTCAGAAGTCACATACTACATTTGGAGTGGAACAAATTGGATTTAATATTACTTTGATCTCAATTTTCAAGCAAAAATCCACTGGTGAACGCCTAAATGAATTTGCCAATGTGTACAAAACAGAACATTTACAATAACAATTATTCAAAGAAACTAAGTAGAGAAGCATTGTTTCCATTAATTTTGATATCATCTTCTCCATTCATAATTACTGACTTCTGCTTCAATACCTATATATATATATATATATATATTAGTGTGTGTTTGTGTGTGTAGATATATTTCCTTTTAGAAAACCTGCCACCTTATGCAGAACCTGCAAACATAACTGTTTGTGATTATTTCAATACAATTCAATTTTATTTGTATAGCACATTTTCACAACATTACATTGTCATCACTCAAAGCCCCCAGTGAGTAAGCCAGAGGCGACAGTGGCAAGGAAGAACTCTCTAGAAGGAAGAAACCTTGGGAGGGACCAGACTCAAAGGGGGAGCNNNCACAGCTGAGGAGCTCTATAGGAGAAAGCTCTGCAGCCTGCCGTAGCTCTTTCTACCCTGGGTACTAACAGATATCCTGCTCCTTGAGAACGAAGCAAGCGAGGAGGGTTGTATGAGGTCAGCAGATCACTAAGGTATTCTGGTGCAAGGCCATTCAGTGCTTTAGAAGTTAACAGCAGTATTTTGTAGTCAATCCAAGACTTAACTGGAAGCCAGTGGAGCATAGAACAGGACTAATATGATCAAATTTCTTAGTGTTTGTCAGAACTCTGGCTGCTGCATTTTGTACCAGCTGAAGTTTATGTAAAGATCCAGATAGGGGAACCAAAAAGGAGGCCATTACAGTAGCCCAGTCTGGAATTAAGTTATAAAAGCATGTACAGTATTTGTTTATCTTCATCATGAAAGGAGAGCATCTTCCGAAGCTTGGCTACGTTCCGTAGATGGTAGAACACAGTTCTAGTAATACTGCTTATATAAACATCGAAACAAAGATCTGAATCAACAATTACTTCACATAAACAACCAATAAACAAATTTTAGCTGACTAAATATCAACAACTGGTTTTAATGGCACATGGACACTGTTTGAAAACATCTAAAATAACTGTCTAAGCTGTTAACACAAATGTACAGTGACAAGATCTTAAATTTGACAAGTATTGAATTTGATCACTGTCTCGTGACCAAATCTCTAATGTTCACCTGTTGGATTCCATTCATTTAAAACCAGTATTACTAGCAGAATTTTACCTTGTTGAAATACTCTAATCTTTACATTTACATTAATTAGTGGTATTACCTGTTTCCAAAAATGTCACATTTACCCAAATACTGGTAAGCATAAACCTCCATAGGGTCTATCAAGTAACACCATATATTATAGTTTAATGCTATTTATGGAATTCTGACGATTGAGCGAATCCTAATGAATTCCGGAACTATTTGTTAATTTACTGCAAATCATATTAACAACACATCTGTTTTTTTACACATCAAACAGCACAAGTGACTAAGAAAAATTCCATTTCATTTTATTTGATACACCTTGTACATACTGTATAATGCTTGGCTGTAAATAACACAGATGAGTCCTCTTCAAACCCATGTTGGGAAAACATGCCTGGTGCTTTTGTTTGGACAGCGTCATGAAGGACTCGTCACATGTCACTTCAGTGAGCGGCACGCAATTAGGCCCCGTGCCTCAAATAGCACTTTTGTCTGTTTTTTGCCCCCATTTTTGTCTGCCAGCAGTATTCAAGACCACTTCCCCCCAGCATGAGCATAGCCACAGCACCTCTCCGATTGAAGCTCATTCAACCTCGCCGTGGTGCACCTCACTCGCTTCCGGAAAATTCTAAGGCGCTTTTGAATCCATTATGGATGTCGATACGAAGCGTACAGAAATCGGCAGCCATCTTTTAGGCCCGTAATGTCAGCGCGGTGCACCACATCGTGAATATAAAACCACAAAACTTGGCTTTTGCATAAGGGAAAGATTATTTGCTTTATTTAATGTACTACTGTGTAAGCTCCCCGCATTGAATCTGAGTGTAACCCCCACTGAGATAAGGGTGGGGTATTGAATTGCCCCCCCCTCCCCATTTTCCCAAAGCAAAAACTCACAAACAAACAAACAAAGGTTAAGAAATAAAAGTCTGGTGAATGAAAGCAAAGGCAATACAGACAGACAAAAACTCTGCAGGAAAATGAACCAGTGCCGAAAAAGGGGAATAGTTGTTTCTTCCATATACCCTAGAGCTATGATTAAACAAACGGAAATAATGGCCACTCAGTCCCAAGCAAGAAATAATTGTCTCTATGCTGTGATGTCACAATGTCTGTTGAAGTGCCTTCATTTGCATAATACAAATCACTCACTGCTTTACTGAATTGTGTTTTTAAATCGAGTTATTCTAAGCTTTAGCCTGAAAATACAAGTCTGCTGATGACAGACAATGCAGATTTGTTAGCGAGTAAGAACAGAGCATCTGTTTACCTCATTCCAAGTTCTCAGCTGCTGAGATGTACACGTTTACGACTTAGACATTCTCTCAACTCATTCAAGTCCTGACTGGAAATAAAACGAAGGTAGAGGAAGTGATAACACAGATAACACAGATGTCAGGTGCTAACGTTCATTTATAGTCCATTTATACTGTACCAGCTGAAATGCTGGATTGCAGGTTTTTACCTAATTGCACTGTAAGTTTACTCAGGTAATTATAAAACCAGGAGAATGTGAAACAGTGCATATTTAGCAGTCATTAGGAATTATGCCATAACAAATAAAATCCAGACATGCCAGAAAAATTGAGAAGTATGTTAAATACTTTTCGTTTGTCTGTCGTCCTGATGCCACGTTTTTAGAATTAATGTCGGCCCGCAGAGTAATTAAATAAATTATTGGCTGACTGAATACCCTTCCAAAAAATACAATAAAACTGTAATCCTTTGTAACCAAAGAATAAACATCGCCATAGTTCTTGCAAATAGCACCGACAGAGTACCATGGGGCAAAGTAATTTTGAATGAACTGAATTAAAGGAAAATATTAATTTAATGTTGTGCGCTCACCTTTTATTCGTCTTTGTGTTTGAACTTTGCTGGTGCAGCGTTGCCATGCAACTCACAAGTATGGTTTTTTTTTTTTTTTTTTACTTGACTAGATGCATTTTTAATATTCAAATAACCCAGTATAACGGTCAACCTCTACCTGATAGCTGTACGAAGTCATACGACGAAACTGAATTACCATACCATATGTCTGGAAATGTTTTAATGAGACATATTTTTATGTTTTATTTTTCATCACCACATTATTGTACGGAGATGAATTTGCTCTCCAATTCAAAACAAACAGGTAATTTATGCACAATCGTGACTCTTGCCACATGCCCCCCCCCTTCAGCCTGTGTTTTTTTGGAAATACACTCTCGTTTGCAGTCCCACCCTGTCCGTCTGTGGCATCCGAGCCACGGCCTTAGATATGCGGCTGTCGCATTTTACGCCACGCATTTCTTGGCTATATGGTCCTGATCTGGCTTCAGCTGGCCGCAAATCAAACCAGTGCAAAGTCCAGCATAATTAAGCAGTCTGCCCTGGCATAAGTCCAGCACAGAATGGCCCAGAGTGACTCAGCCTGCTACTTAAATGTATTCACTGAGCTTTCAGTGAGGAGAATATATCCTCTGTTTCACAGTGATCCTACTCTGCCACCTAATTATAGTTAAGAAATAAATCTCTGTCTAATGGAAACTAAGGTGCGCACACACAAACAAAACACACAAAACATATACAGGCAAAAAAAAAATATAAGTAAATGTTCCAATTGAAAACATAATTGAGGATTATTGTGTTCTATACACACAGACAAACAAACATAAAAGACGACCAACTCCACTGCATTTCATTGTTTAAGCAGGTTGTTTGGTGACAGTGCTGCCCGTAATCACTGCTACTTCACAAATGTCAACGTTTCCCATCATTCACCAAGATTAAACCACTAGTGTCCCCTTAGTGTCAGAACTGGCCAGGGGAAAATGTCAGGAGGAACGGGGGTTTTTGTTGGAAAAAGGCACATTTTCTGAGCGACGTGGGACTGCAGCTGATGTTTCCTTAGAAGACCAGAGAACATGACAGCCTCTGCTCTAGCCTGCTAAATTCGGTAATTACGTGCGGCCGTCATGACTCGATGTAGGGTTTAGTTGTAACTGAATGGGTCGAGTGTTGGTAAACCCATTAGGCATAAGTGGCTGTCTAGGCCGCCATATTTTGAGGGGGTGCAGACTTAGCAAGCTGACTTCTTTTCGTCAGGCGGTGGGGGGCTTGCTTGCTTAGGTCTCCAGATGGCCTTTGCGCACTGTGAATAGGTGAGTGTGAGTGCCGGTGAGCTGTTGTGTGATGGTTTATTTACAGTGAACTGAGACTATGTGTGACATGGGTAACTTTAGGCAAAAAACAGGAACAAAGAACAACAAGCTAAGCCTGCGTAATAACACAAAACGAGGGGGGGGGGGGGGGGGGATAATGACATTAGTGTCCTGCAATCCGAGACAGACTAACCACACAGAACGAAAACACTAAAACGGAAATAAATACAAATACAAAGAGTCAGAAGTGAGTAAGCCTACGCAGAGTCACCCAAGGCAACATCCAGAAAGGAATAATGTAGAAACAACACCAACAAGTAACATAGGTCAAGAAGTTACACCAAGATGTCCGCACAAGCGACAGATCAGGCCACGCTGCCAGGCACTGAGCAGAGGGTCTTCTGAAGGGGTGAAAGGTGAGGCAGGACAGCCTGTCACTGGTGGTAGAGCAGGAGGGGAGGACTGACCCGTGGGACTAGAGTGACGAACGGACAAACACAATCCACAGCAGGCGAAAGGTACCCGCACACATACCTGCATACCTGACTGTGACAGTTACCCGCCATTTCCATCGATGCAGTCATCGAGGATGTTTTCTCTCTGACATCGGGTGTTTACAGCAGCCTGGACATTGTTTTTTTTTTTACTTCCCTCCATGTTTATCGGTAAATGTACGGCTGTAGTACACTTTTAATTGTAGGAATAGATTAATTCACAGATAGACTTTCGCAGGAGAAGAAAAGGATGTACATATTACAATCTACCAACAGTGGCTCTGGAATTGTTTACATAAGAACAATTCTACTCATATTATCTGAATTATAACAGCTAATGACATCAAATTTGTTTAAATGATGTATCTGGTTTCTATTTGTTCTCTTATGTTGGGCTAAGAGTTCATTGGATATTTATTGCACAATTCTCTGTAAGACATAAGAGATATATAACTGACTTCAATTCCACAAGTATCCCTTTTTGAAACATCTCAAGATACGAGTTTGCAAACTGGGCTTGTATCCTAGTATAGCCCAAGTAATGAGAGCTGGTGAATATTAGTTTGAAACACTTCCTGTATTTAATATGATCACTGATTATAATGACATAATAGTTTTCTTTGTGGATAATCCCATTGCATGATAATCATATTGACAATATCACCATTATCACTGTCATATATAGCATGCTTATAAATGAATTCACTTAACAAATGACATTTTTAAATAGTATTATAGATACATATAAAGGTGTATGACAGAGTGCTAAGAAGCAAGATTTTAACGCTATTGCTCTTCTGTATTTAGCCCTGTGCAAGAATTTTAGTACAAAATCTGTTCAAGTAAGGAACTTCAATTAATACAGTAAATTACTGTTCATTATAAGAGAAACTGACTCGTAGTTCAAGAGACGTCTATGTTTGCAGTCCAATGCTGTAAAGCATTACAGAATATTTACGTTTGTGATTGCTGACCTTTTGAGATCAGTTTTATCAGAAAACTAAATGAGAATGTTTTTTGCCTTTAACTCCCATATGGTCCAATTGATTTAATTACCATTTTAGTGGCTTGAAAGAATCTTCCAAGCCAATTTGAAACACAACCTCCGATATTAAAATTTACATAAGCAGTTCATAACAAACCATGTAACCCATTCGACCTATTAAATTGGGAGCCATTTGACTGAAGCTTTGCGTATTCCTCTGTGCGATCTCCTGGTCTGCTATGGGCTGCGATACACACTATTTAGACATGACGATTTGGTATTTTTAGCCCCGCATTGCCTTGTGTCTGGCACAAGGGGAAAGGGAGTCTGCGAATTCCCACACGTGGCTTGGAAACCATACCAGCAAAGTCGGGAGCGTAATTCTCAGCTCCAGGCAAGTTGAGTAAAACAAATGTGTACCGAGGGAACGGCACTCCATTCTCAATAAGAGAATTTGACGGGTTCTGCGCAGCCGTCATCGAGACGCAACGGCAGCCAGATCCACAGACAGAGAGAAATTCTTCCAAATGAGACATATGGACAGTCTAATTAAAGCAGCCTTGCTCCTTTCTCAAAATCTCCTTTTATATAACTACACAGGCATGCCCAGTCGCATGGCAAAGTGACGGAGCAGATTCGGGTGGGCGGGGCTAATGCGGAATGGTGACTCTGCTTACAGCTTCTAGCGACTGGGAGAGCGTAGGGTTGGGTGACTGTTGCATATTGGGGCTAATATAAAAACTAACCCTTTGGGCTCCACACATAAACATTATACCAGGGGTGCCAACTCTCACGATCTGGCGTGAGACTCAGGCTTTCAGTCGCTCACACAAGAAATCTTACTGCACTTCGATGTTATTCCATTATAAACCCAAAACTAGCCACATCAAAAGCAATGGGGTAGTTTGCAAAGCCAACAAGGTTTACAAGGTAATTAAACTCTCACACATGTAAATGCGTGTGCATGTATGTGCAGACTTGTCTAGGATTCAAAAATTCA
This sequence comes from Hippopotamyrus pictus, assembly GCA_026781145.1. Classification (NCBI taxonomy): domain Eukaryota; kingdom Metazoa; phylum Chordata; class Actinopteri; order Osteoglossiformes; family Mormyridae; genus Hippopotamyrus; species Hippopotamyrus pictus. The sequence continues at coordinate 3,069,287 of JAODLC010000015.1, forward strand.
CGCCAGCCAGGCAAAAACAGCTATCCGAGTGAACGATAGTCACATCCACTTCGTGATCTAATACTTCTTTTGAACCGGTTCTTTTCAGTGAATTGGTCAAACCGGTTTTCAAATTTAAAAGAATCAAACTTTTCGTACATCCACGCATTGCACAGGTCAATGACTTAGATTCTAAAAATCTAAAAAAATCTGACAAATTGTTATATAAAAACACAGCAACTTTTTAAAATTTCATAGACTTTTCATGGACTGTCTGTAGCCATGTTGCCTTCACGCTCCTCTGCACACTGTAATCCGTCGTATTTCTGCCGTGTGCGTGCCTGGCTGCATGGTGGCTATGGATCACTATGATACATAACGATGGCCAAAACAACGCTTGCTGTACCTTGCTCTCCGATCAAAAAAGGGCTCAAAGCATGTCCCAAAGTAAACCAACAGCACCATCTAGTGGGGTCTCAAAATACAGCAAATGGTTCACGAAGCATCATTTTGGCAATTATTACTCCCGAGTCTCGGCAATAGACAAGTTAGCGAGTTTGGCGCGTTCGGCTGAAGCGGTTACTAGCCGATTCTTATGTGACTCATAAGAGCCATAGGAGATGTTTATGATATAAAGTATCAGTGTATTATTATTATTTATTGTTTAAAATGCATATTTGCCACTGCATATATGCATTATTGGCCACTGGTATCACTATTAATTTAATCAATTGTGTTTTGAGTAAGTTACTAAGTTTTGGAATTGTATTCACTTATACATATCCAACAGGAAAAATAGGTTTATTTTAGTAGGCGATTTAAGGTCTTTCAGGAACGCATTAGTCTCACTGTAGCAGGACTGATCGTACACTCGATCAAACATTGTGGGTGTGATAAACAAAATGCTTTGTGTAGATGCATGTGTTTTGGTTGAGAGAGGACACCAAAACCATCCATACTCCACAACACCAGGATTTGAACCCCAGATCCTGTGGATATGGACAGTACTGGACTGGGATTAAAATCAGCCCTTGTGTATGGGGTTCACCATGGTGAATGTTGCCTGGCTATTTATCTATGGGCCCAGCAGGAAATGGCTCAGAGCACTAGACAGCCTGCCCTGCCCTGAGTATGAAGCAATAATGCCATCCACGGACCCCCCCCCCCCCCCC
>JAODLC010000015.1:3089191-3104291 GCA_026781145.1 Hippopotamyrus pictus
TATATTGAGATGTTTGTGAGGTTAGATGTGTATTTTGCTTATCTGCCCAGTTTTTGTTATTGAGTCTTTATTTATCCTCTTTAGTTTTTGACCCCTCGTGGTCCTTTTGGTTTTGTTGTATTTGTAGTGTTTCCTGTTTTATTTAATAATTTCTGTTCTTGGAGTCAGTGGGTCGTCCACCCTTTTTGTGCACCATGCCACGTTCTCACGCCCGAGCCGCCCAGAACCCTGGCAGATTCCCTCAAGTATTTGGAAGTTAGATAGATCTCCTACCTCATTCCTGCCCTCAAACGTTTAACCTTTGGTTAAATAACATAATGAAAAGTTCCTTAAGCAATGTTATGAAAAGCTGCGTAAAGACAACGTAATGAAAAGTAGTTTTAAAAGATAATGAAAAGTAGTTTTAAAAGATAATGAAAAGTAATTAAACAGCGTATTGGCAAGTGCCTTAAAGAATTTAATGAAAAGTAGCTTAGCATGTGGCTGGTGCTCCAGCTTGGAGAGTTGAATCCAAAAACCACCATCTAGGTAACTCAACAGATGACAATTCAAATACTTTTAGCGTACAAAAAAAAAATCACTGTTGGGGCACTTGAAATCTCCCCTGCAATGATGCTCTAATAATACAGCCATTCTTCTCCGTAATGATACGCTTCACTCTTGGAGGTGGCATCTGGGCCTGGGCGTACGGTTTTCTGAAGCGTCCTTTGAAAGTCTGATTTTCTTTGATAGGCTCCCCTGGCGCTGACACTCCCTGTGCGTGGCCCTGGGAATGCTCCTCAGATCTCAAACGACTGAGGGACACTTTGAAGTCTCTTCCCCACCCTCCGCTCCTCGTCTTCGCCCTGTGCCGACGACTGGCATAATGCGAAGCGATAATTCACACCGCCCCGCCTTTAATAAGGCTTTACGGCGGCGGAGTCGAGCCCCGGACGGCGGAGACGGAGCGTTTGCACATGTGGCGAGTGCGAGTGCCGAGCGACGCCATCTTTTCTCCGTCGTTAATGGAAGCCTGGGAAATTTTCATGATGCCCATCTGTTGATTCCAGCATCTGTGTTTTTTTTTTTTCCTGGAATTCAACCCCACCTAATGTTTTTTCAGACGCGCGCGTCAAAAATTATGCAACTTGACTGAATATCGATTCCGCTCTTCTGACTATGAGCTTAAAGATTAAAGAGGTGCCTGATCCCTTGGTAGCTGGAAAACGTATAAATATGAACGTGGAAAGATTAGTATGTCGGGTCTTCCTGGAACGGCTTGATCTCTTTGGGTCTTCATCTCGATGTTGAGTCAAACTGTAGACAAAATGGTTGGGAAAAGAAGTTTTTTTGCTGCTCGTTAAGTAGAGGAGATAGAGGTGAATTTGATGGGGGGAGGTGCTAAAAGTGGAGAGGACGGGGGGTCGGGATGTCCTGGTGTGGGGGAGTCAGAATGGGTTCTCCAAACCCTTCATGATGAGAGCAGGCTGAAGTGTTTAAGAAAGTGTGACATCATCCGAGCTGCTGGAATTCTCCGGGAAACTGAGACGTCTCACCTTAGTACCCTGCCGGAGCTCTGGGGGGGGGTGGAGATGGGAGGGCTGCCCTGATGAGCAGTATAAAGAGCTGCTGTGCCAAATTGCCCCCTTTTTCCGGGCTTCTCCCCATGGTACTGAAAGGGAGCTGGGGGTGCTCTCCGCAGTACCGAACGCGAGATCAGCAGGACCAATGACGTGCCAAGCTGATGTGGGGTGGGGCTGTGGGGAGTGGGGTGGGGGGGCATGCGGGGCGGGGGGTCAGACCTGACAAGCGGCCACACCACGGCGTGACACTCAGTAAGATAAAGAAGATGTTAAAAAGGGAGGCAGCAAAATATCCTTTTTACAATTACGATCCAGTCAATCAGTGTAATTGCAGCCTGTTGTTAATCATATCCTGAATTAAATTAACGAGGCTATTTATACATATAATTTACACATAATGCATCTGGTAGACATGACATCCAACCTAATAAGGTACAAATATTATCCAAGGGCTGCACTCCATGCAAGATATTATAAATATATATTTCAGCAGGTTCATATATATGATGCAGATTTATATAATGTAATAATTGATCTAAATGAGAAGTCTTAAATAACATGAAAGGAAAAGGCCTATCAAATCTGTCTCAGGAACATGTCGCTGTGATATATGGATTACTCTGCTATGTTAATGGCTTGAAACTTCCAGAACATTTCAGATTTTAGCAGCAGGGACTAAATGGTGATCACAATGGTGCCTTGATTAATCCAGATGATGAAGATGCGAAAGAGCGAAAGACCTGACGAGAGTCGGGGAGGACGGGCTATTGTAAATTGTTCTGAATTCTGTGATTTCCCATGAACCGGTCGGATGTCTCCTTGCTGCTGTGGTCAGGAATCTGTGCTTCTCATCGGAAGGTGATTGATACAGTGGTTTAAGGCTCCAAGGACTATGGGACCCTGCCTTATAAAAAAAAAGTGTCACTTTGGATAAAAGTGTTTGATAAATAAATTAAAGATCAATAAACCCCACATTCTGCCTAAATCATTCAAAATGTCCCTGCGCCAAGGTGTATGTCGAGGTTTAATGACGTCTTCCTGTGATCAGTCCAGAGATTTTGGGAGTGGTAGAGTTTTAATAAATTTTTATTTGAATAAGATTGATATCAGCAAGTGGAATCTAAGCAGGCCATGGGTTTGCTCCGTGTCGACTGCTAGCAGGCGTCTGCTGGTGATATTCCCCTAGAGAGGCGCTTTGTAACATGCAGATGTTGACAGTCAAAACGAACAGCTAAATTGTGGAGAACAGTGAACACGAGCCCCAGACTGCAGAGGCAGACGGAGAACTAAGGCGCAGGAGAGAATCTGCTTTGTCTGGAAGCAAAATCTGTTCTGCCTAAAATAAAGTAAAGAACCAGACCCTGAACTGGTTTCATTTCAGTCAGAATCATCCCAAATTTTTTTCTATTATTCCCAGGTGGGGAGGAGTTCACGGAGGAATCCCTCGAAAGGCACGAATCCAAGGCCGTTCGGGAAAAACCAAAATGCCAAATGAAACAAGAAAAGGTCAAAGCAGCTAGAAAGGGTGGTGATGACCCTGCAATACGGAGCGATTATCTTATGAGGCTGTGCGCACTGCTTATCACACAAGAAAGCACATCTTTTATGGCACAACACTTAAAAATAACCACTCTGGGCGTGTCCCATATTACCAAGAGCATTTAATAAGGTGTATTTCCTGAAATGGTAATGATATAAAAACTGACACTGAATGATATATCTGTAAGTGCACAATTACTAGACACACAGAATCTAAATTCTGAATAGGTTTGATAAAAAATATGTTTCTGTTCTATACTACGACCAATTAGAATTGAGATTTAATAAGAAAATGATATTACTGAAATATATTCTTTCTCCTCACAATTACAACTTGGAAGACATCAATTTACTTCATCTAGCACAGAGATAATTCAGGGTCCTTGTAAGTATGGAAGGACTTTTCAGTACATGTCCAGTTCAAAGCCTAGCAAATGTAAGTAGCAATGAAACGCCTGCCAGACAGTTTTGATTCCTCCTGACCGCAAGTATCATCCTTTCAGTTTCAGATTCATATTCAATGACGTAACAAACTTTTAAACTGAGACCCAAAGGCTCATTATCGTACAGCATTAAGTGACGTTTTTTAAACTGCAGAATTGTACTCTAGTTATGAAACGGTCAGTATTTTGACCTGCATTCTCTGTGACCCTTTGCTGTAGTATTTGCGGTCGTAAAAACACGCTCTGATATGGTGTACATTTACATATACCTCTTCACATCGGTGACATGCCCTTGCAGCATTGCAGATGAAAAAAAGATTATAAATCCACACTTAATGCATATCTCCCAACAGTGAAGGGTAGCTGTTCAGGTTTATGCTTGTTTACTTAAGAAAATAATGGACTTGTGTTCTTTCTTTTGTTTTACGTTTGTATTTTGATTATTACTGCCTACTTCCATTAGTCATGCCTTTATACGCCTCTTTCCCGTCCGTTCTGGTGATTAATCATCCATTCCAGGTTGTACTTCAGAGTCTTGGAATGTTCTTCAACATGTTAAATATGCATGAAATGTCAGCAAGCCAAAGCTGTTTCGGCCGCACAACAGCACCTCCTACTGGATGCACAGGTGCACTGTCACTCAGTGATGGTAATTACAAAGACATAAATTGCTTTTTTGTTTGAGTGGGCACCAAAAATACCTGGCATGATATTAAACGACGGCAAAATTAATTTGCCGATGTGTTTATTTACATGTTGAGAGGTTACCTATAAAAGGCATGTTATTTATAACATATCCTGGCTAAATTAATCTGGATCCCTCTGAGACCCTCAAGTAATTAATACCAGTTTCTAAAACAGGAGCCCAGTTTATGAAACCCAGCATTGAGCTCCTAGAATTTGTGCTCTAACTAGCTGAGCTGAATGAACGGGTCTCTGCGTTTGATTGTGGTGCAGATGTTGGATGTTCCTGTGGATATTCAAAGCAGATTTCTGTCCATCTGTGATCCAGCGTGACCCCAGCCTTGTGCTCTGTGTCTTGTTACTTTTAATTCTCTCTTTTGTACATCACTTTAGATTAACAATTGTTATTCTTAAAAGTGCTATATAAATACACTGCCTTGACTTGTCAGACTTCAGCGTTACCATGGGGCTAAATGCTTAAGCAGTTATAGAAAAGCGACGGACTGATAATTGGCACTAATAGCTGATCACGCTAAGGGTGTTTAACAACACTAGTGCATGCTGGGTAAGTATGTTCGGTATGTAAGCATACTCCAGTCCAGGCACGGTGAGGCCTGCATATAACCCTCGCTGGCGTGGCCAAGATCCGGAAATCACAGCATCCCCACGTGATGGTTCATCAGCGAGGAGAACCACCCGGCCGGTAAATGCAAGCGTGGATTTGGGAGTGATCCAGGTCTTTGTCATCTAGCGGATATCCTCCGTCTTCCTGAGACTCGCTTCAGACCCGGCGACGGCCGCACAAAGATGTATATTTTTCATTACTGCCGGTCTTCCCACATTGCAGGAGCCATCGCACATCAATGGCATCGCTCATGTGCCTGCAATCATTTCCTTTGCAAGGGGACTTTTTGACTGGTGTACTATCAATCTTAAAATAAAAAGAGCAAAGCCACAGATGTGTTTATATAACTGTTTTTATATATTTTACATTTTACGTACATTTAGCCATCAGAATACAAAGCCTAGACCGGCGATCGGATGGTTGCTGGTTCGAATCCCATTCTCGGCAGAATAGCTATATATCTGCTGGGCCCTTGATCAAGGCCCTTAACTGGCCAAAATACTCCTGGGCCTGACCCTGTGCTCAGACCCCAAGCTTCACTCAATACTGTATATCTGTGTAAATCTAGGTCCGAAAGTCATGCATGATAGGATACGCAAAGCTAAATATTACAATGTACCTACGCTCCTTCTGTAAAAATGGTCCATTAAGCCTCATTCCGTTACATTTCCTGGTTCATGGCAGGCGAGCAGCAGTATTAAAAGGGTTATAAGTTTTGAAAGACAGATATGAGGAAACACATAGAGACATCAACATCTTAATTAAAGTAATACTTCCTCGACGAATGGCGCCACCGGGAAAAGAGGCGACAATCCACGTACAGCTCCAAGATAAAGGGGTTTATTGGGTAACCGAACAGTCTGGGTAAACGACAACATTACAGGACGCCAAGGGGCCCAAAGCAAACGCGGAAAACAAGAAGCAACTACAAGAATCGCCAAAAGGTAACAGCAAGGGGAACAGAGCAAGAAGAACTAGGAAGAACAGAACGTCAAGTCAGAGTCACATCCAAGGATGACTCACTGGAGAGCAGACCAGGGGGGTATTCCACGAAGCAGGATTAAGGGAAAGTCTGACTTATTTCGACAAGTCTGGCTCATTTAAGTGGGACTTCCGTTCCATCAACGTGTCTTAAATGAATCCCTGCTGAGCTACCATGGTAAATTAGGCGAGTGAACAAGTCTGCTCCAGACCAGGTTAACTGTCTCGTTTAGATAAGCATTGTCTCAAAGAACGTCCGACGTGTTGGAACAGATTCCAAAAAATCGTTCCGTTGGACAAAATTCTGTGATCTCACTACTCATGTAATAAATATAACAAAGCTCATAAAAATCATCTCTCAGCATTCCAATTAATTCCAAAATAATTTAAATAAACCCATATTACAAAGGTCAAACATGAAATGCAATGACTAAAAATAAAAAAAAAGAACCTGTTAAAATATGAACAGGAAGATATTTTTATATTTTTTTTAGTCACAGTCTACTTTGAAAGTTTATTAGTGAAAAGCAAAGACAAGATACACTTATTTGTGCAGAACATTTCACACGGACGCGATTGAAAGTATTTTATAGAGATCAAATAATACAGAATAACATACAGTAAAAATTACGCGTGAACTTAGCCAACGGGGAACCTTCTGGGTTATGGGGATCGAACCAGGAACTTTCACAGCATAAACCACTGTACCACTGTGCCACTGTACTAAGCACTTAACATTTACGTAACTTACACATTTAGTCTGTCTGCAATTCATTGCCAAGCCAATTCCCTGGCTGTGTTTATGACCACAGTATTTCCTTTTTTAATTATTACATCTTTGTATTTTTCATACAGCTCCATCAGCAGCGTTTGTTGGGCAGAGGAAAAAAACACTGCTCTCGTTTTTCACGATTTCTGACTCATTCGATTGATCTATCATTCATCCATTCATTTGGGCTTCTTAAATATCTTGGGTGTGCGACTATGCAAGTCTGTCTTGTATGAGCCTTGGTTAGTTAAAGCTGAACTGCACTAGTGGAACGACTTGAGGCTAAGTTTGGAGATGGCGCTAGTTTGAGTCTGACTTTTTCGGGAAAGTCTGGCTTTCTTTAGCTACTTTCATGGCATACGCCCAAGGGCAGGCACTAAAATACTCATAGAAAACTAGGACAAACAAGGAACAGGTATAGGACATAATCAGTTAACCAATCAACATGGGGCGCATGACAAAGAACAACAGAATAGGACAATTAACAAGCACTGACACAAGAAAACGGGCAACAGGAGGAACTAGTAAAAATTAACAAGCAAACTAGGGAACTTAATACCAAAAAACTAGAAACCATTAACTACGTATTGGGAATTGCACACTAGGAATAGAACTTTAGGATAATTAAACAGAACCAGAATGGAACATAACAGAATACAAGCAGGGAAAACCTGGGAAACTAATACGGAAAATAAACACTGGGAAACGAAAACAAGAAATAACAATAAACAGATGAGGCTGAACCAAGACCAGCCTCAAACCCGTGACCGGGGGGTACCATTCTCAGAGCCACACAGCCATCTGGGAAATGAAAGGAGCACAACAGGGCCGAAAGAGCAGAGAGAGCGGGGAGAGCAGGATGGCCGGCAACAGCTGCTGACCAAACGGGGAGGGGACACAAAGGGCAGGGCTGACCCCGGCCTGACGGCTTAGGCACAGTCACAAACAATATGAAATATAACATCTAAAATGTATTTCATCAATTCATTCCACTATTTATTAGACAATGTATATCCAGCTTTGCTGTTACATAATTGTTATATAATTTTGTGTTATTTTACTGTTCCAGGTTTTTTTTTTTTTCTATTTTTGTTTTGAATTCATTTGTATTTACACTGGTGAAAATTGAACTAAATATTCAACATATTTTCAGCCCAGGCATCATTTTTTCCTGGCAGTAATTGAGTTGGGGAAAAAAATCTAATGGCTTCAAAAGTCACAAAAAAAAAAAAATATATTTCCCATCCATTTCCCATAATGCTTATCCAGTATCTGGTCACAATGAGCCTGCAGCTAATACCAGTAAATGCAGTGTCCCCCTGGGTGGGATGAAAAGCGTACAATATTTAACAAATACTATTTCTGTCAGGGTACGTACATAAAGAGAGACGCCTTTACTCTTCTGGGTCTCTATGATCCCAGTGAAGCACTAGGGGTCCTTTTCATTCTGAATCTGACAATAAACAGTGTGCATGTAGTGTTTGTGGTGACACAATGTAACCGGCATCTCTAAAGAATGCAATGGAAATTCAGATGAAGACAAAAGCATGTATATAGAGAACTGGAATCATTTATCTCATAAAAAGAAACACTACAAAGGGAAAACAAATGAAATGCTAGTTTTATAAATAGTTCTTCATCCACACATTATTGGAGAAACAAATCTGACCTCTTAATTGTTGTGTGCGCTTTGTTTTGATTTCATAATTGATTAATTGCTTGTTTATCACTATATTATATCCTTCACACATAAAAGTACCTGGGATTAAGGCACAGATAGGTCCCTGCTATTTCACTGATGGATATTCTAGGTCAGGCTTGCAGCTGGTAATCTTGAGATATCCGTAAATGCATTAAGTATGCATGAAATGTCAACATGTTCAAGTGGAGCCATTCTGCACTACAAGTGACAAAAAAGGAGGTAAAATTTCTACAATAACGCACTGTGATTCATTGTTATTCCGCACCGGGAGAAACTTGTGCCTGTAGCAAAAGGAAGTATGAACTCCATCACATTTTAAACATACAAAACAATTTTAACACTGCATGGGTTGGTGCCCCATCCTGGGTTGTTCCCTCTGGGATAGGCTCCAGACCCCCGTGACCATGAATAGGACAAGCGGTATATAGAAAATATATGGATGGACTGAAGATATTTTTAACAATAGAATTTAAAATATACACGTGGGAAAAGTAACAATAAATGAAGAAAATGTGGAAAAAATGTAACAAAGTGTTTCCCGCTTGCGTAGAACGATACAGCCTGAGGCTGTTAGAGACTAAGTTTTTCTCACGTAATCATACAGTCAAAATAAAGCGAAGCATCAGCTTGCCTGCGTCGTCTGTTTATCTGTCAGACATCTAATCATGTTTAAAAAGTCACACAGACCCGATACTTATTGTAGCTTAAAGGATTTTCAGTTCGAGCTGACGCTCGCAGGAAACACCCCTCTCATACAAAAACACTTCTGGTACGACTGAATGCTAATTGATAGGTACCATTGATCACGATCAGAGAACACGTCACCTTAGCTATCAGGACCGCTTTGGTACAGTAGAAACAGCTTCAGCCTCATGCAAAAAGTTATGATACAGTCAGTCATGTCCACGGTAGCATTTTTCTTTGATTCTCCCTGCCTTTCCTCTCACAGGTGCCCCCCACCCCCCCGTTATCCTCTCATTACACTCAAAGGCAATAAAGGTGTACACGTTGTTTGACTTTGATCTCCTGAAAAACGTGCAAAAGCAGCCCTAACCCCCAGACACTATCACATCATCTCCTTTGCATTCTTGGCCTCTGTCTGTTTTCAGAAGCGGAGCCCTTATTCCAATGACCGTCTCTCGTTTTTTTCCACTTTCATTTCATTCCCACCACATGTGACTTGCTCTTTCTTAGAAAAACTGCCCTGCTTTGACTGAATCTTCAAGCATTCAGTACTGCCAGATCCACCTGTGCTCACAATCAATCAACACTTCTCCACTTTGTCTCTATTCACTGTATTCAAGGTCTCTCACCCCTTTCTACCCACAAATTAACCTTGTGCCCCCAGATCCTATTTCACTCTTCTGCTCGCCCAGTGCTGCCCTTCATTTCTGCTATCTGTACCAGGCTCTCATTTTCGGTTTCGACCTTGGTGCCTTCAAACAGGCATGGATTACACCCCTTTTACAAAACACCCACACTTGAATCCACCAAGTACAAAGTATCAATCTTTCCTTTCCTTTCCCTTTCCTTTGAGGAAAAAAAAACTGTGTCAAATTTATGCAATTATCCAACTTTGATTCCAATAATAGTTTCCTGGCTCTCTAAAACTTTGCATTTAAAGTTAGCGATTCCATTTTTGAACATGTTCTTTTTACACCTGAAGAGCCTCTCTGATTAGTGTGAAAAGACTTGCTGTTCTCCTCTGGCATTTAATGAAGCACTCTCATGTCTCGTACAATTTCCCTATAGGTGTACCCCATGGTCCTGTCCCAGGGCCTCCATTTCATTCTATAGAAAAAATCATTTGTAATCTCTCTTCAGAAAACAACATTTGTTCTCCATTTGTTTATATTCTCAATGACCTCTGAAGCCAAATCCATGTTTCATGTTTCTGAAATTCTCATAATCTCTGCCAACCACACTTCATCTTGAGGCTCTGATTCTATGTGGCTCTGATTCATAACTAAGGGGCCAAAAAGGCTGAAGTAGGAGAACACTAAAGTTACTTGGATGCTTAGTAGGTAGAGTAGAGGAGATGTTAATCTGTCCTGCCAACTTTGGTATACTGCTCCTATTACAGCAGATTCACTTCCTGCCAATGAAAAGAATAATTCCATCTTTCTTAGCTTAGCTCACAACTAAGATCAACAAAATATCTGAATCCAGAAGGCTGCTTTTTTGGCTTCGGTCTTTCGGTCACTCAGGTCCAAATGTTCCAAATTGTACCAAGATATGCCTAATACCTACATGCACAGGAAAGATATGAAAGGAACTAGTAAAATATAAGGAACAATGGTGAAGATAGGATGATAGCAAAGAGAAGGGCCCTTTAGTTTTGAAAATGTAAGATTATCATATGTAAAACTGATTAATGCCTCGGTGATTGCTTGTCTTTTCATTTTAGATAGCTGGGGTCAGAGACCGGTCATTTAAAAAACCTCAAAAAAAGAGAGAGAATATATGAGGAGAGACGTGCTCATACAGAAGTAAAAGTAGCACAAGAATTGTACCGCATGCTCTCACTGATCATCAGAATATAACATAGATTACGGTACCTGGAATATAACGGATGGAGAATAGCTATTAGTATGACGCAGTGCAGGTGAAGGGCAGGGCTGTCGTGCGAGTGGAATGCAGCACAGGGATTTGAGGTCAAGGCCATAAATCTGCTGAAACAGAGCTATGGGGAGCTGTATATTCATATGATTCATTTCACTTCATAATGCATTTTGCTGTGGTCCTGCCACTGAAGGCCCCAGACACAAAAATCTATTCATACAAATGATTGTTCCAACGCTGATTTTTTATTTTTTTTCCTTTAAGCTTCTTCTGCTTCTGTCATTCATACACATGCACATCTTTTGACATTTACGTTATGTTAGATCCCATAGCGGTGCATTACGAAGGTAACATTAGATATGCTTTCCTGATTTTTATTATTTGCATGCGACAGGCAAGAACTTTTTACATTACAAAAATAAAAACGTGGAAAAAAAAATCTATATTTAAATCCTTACTATATATCAGCTTTCACTTCTGGGTCCTTGGCAGATTTATGAAGTCCTTCGCATGTTTCATATGTAAAATGAAATGAAATTGGACTTATCAATCATATAGAAATAAGGGAAACTTTCATGCAGTTTTGATTGTCTTTTCTGAAAAAAGTAGTATTTCAATGAGTAATTAAGAAACTGTCATTGTTATACTGGAAAAGCAGTAATGTAATGATAATACTGGCAATACTGGTTTTGCGATTTTAAACTGCAGCACGTTCATACTGTAAGGCCTCCTGTCTTTGCTGTGCAGTCGCTCATGGGAGTTTAACTTACACAAAAATGTTCAAAAGGAAATGATTGGTTCAGAGATATAACTAATCAGGTGGGACCAAGACATCTGATTGGTTAGCCCTGCCTCCTGTAGTTGCTTCGACCCACCTCTTCTACAATCTCATTGGTTCAGAGAGATAACCAATTATTTTTCCTTTAGCCCTTAGAACATTTTTGTGTAAGTAAAACTCCCATTGAGCTGTGCAGGCAGTCTCGTTTTGATAAAGTGACGCATTTCATGCTGGAGAGGTTTGATAAAATCATAATTTAGACACAATGTCAGCTATTCATTCCTCAAAGCTTTAGGTAAAGTTTTGCTAATGGAAAGGCCTTTTCTGTCATCTTTTCAGAAAATGTCTGGGGCCCTTGTTAAATGCTATGCAATTAATCAAATCTTATGCAATGAAGAAATTCAAATTACACCATCTGCTCATCACCGAAACTTTTTTTTTTTTTTCACTCCACGCTTCAATATTGAAAACCAATTGGAAAGTGATCCTGGCTGTGTGGTCGGCAACTGCTAATTGTGGACTAAGCATTCATGTTGCAGAATAGCGTGGAGCGGTAATGCTTGTACTTTACGAAGCCGCAGACGGTGCGTTTGCAAGTGTGCTTAACAACCTCTTCCACAGAACTGCAGTCTGTGCAAGGTGGATTATCCCAGGGTAGAAGGAGAGTGACTGCAAGTGTACTGTGAACTTGCAGATCTTATTACAGTAAGTAACCCTTCTACGTGATTACATCCCGATAGGTGGCCTGTCATTATCACAGTTTTCTATGTCACACTCGGTTAGGCATTTATCTTCCTAAAATAAAAGCAAACGGCCAAAATCCTGGTATCACAGTTGATCTCAGTACCGCTTTTAACTCCATACTATAGAATACATGAATTGAGTTTAAATTAACCGTTAAACAGCCCCCACTCTCTTGTACTGGTACACCTACAAAAACATCACTAATTACTAACTATTCTCTGATGCAAAGCCAATCTCCACAGTCTCAGATCTTTATTTTATTAAATATGGTGAACGAACTGGCATTGCTTTAACATATAATTGAGGTAGTATTTGCTTTTAAAAAACACCGTCTCTGTAGAATCTCTGGGGGTTGGGAACATATACGTATAGTCTGCAAAACCATAGGCAAGTTATATTCTTGTATAATTACTTGATTTGCATTCCTTGGAAGAAAGTTTTTTTTTTTTTTTCAGGTAAGGTTGTTAACACATTTAAACTTTGTACCTTGTGAAATTTAATGCATCATGCAATAATTTATGCATTTATTTTTACTCTTAAGTGTAAGTTGAATTAAATGACAAAGATTGGAACCATGTGACCCAGGAAACTGACTTTAATTGGCTGGTTAATTGGGGGTGACATTCTACATTTCAGATAGCTTAGCAAGTTGCATCTCGGACACACACACACACACACACACACACACACACACACTGCAAAGACTTTGCCCGTGGGGCAAATCTCAACAGGAACTTAACGGTGGTTAAAAAGTAGGAGACACTAAAGTATATTGATATATTAACAGGACCCCCCCCTCCCCTCTTGCCCACCCACAGAGAGAGAGAGAGAGAGAGAGAGAGCATTATTAATTTATGCAAATGTAGGCAAACGGTTCCAGAGAATTTATGTGCATCTCATTTCACCTGTGTTCAGCTCAACAGCAGCTGCAGCAACAAGGAAATGCAAACTCCTGTAAACAGACGACAGTATCGTAAAACTTCAGGTGCAGTACAGACCAAGATATGCATTTATATGTCACACTTTTCCCAAACTAGCAATACTGAAAACTGGGGCTATGACAAACTGTAATGGTTTTTTTTTAGCACTCTGAAATCAAAACGTGATTGATCGCATATCCTTCACTGAAAACTGAAGACCCCAAACATTTTTCCAGGTGAAATAGGTTAAACTGGGGTAAGACTCATTGAAATAATCCTTGCACGCTTTTGTTTGACTTATTTTTTTCCAACTTATTACCTGCCTCCGTCACTTTCAGCCACAGTTTAATCCATTTCATGGAGGAACATCTCAACATGCCAATTCCCCTGAAGGGAAACAGAGGAGGCTGTTTATGGATCAACTTCGAAGCAAGTGTGATTATAGAGTGTAATTAGACAAAAACTGCCACAGTTCTCTTCTCGGTGGTCGATCACTGAAAGGAGAAAGGTTGGATGATGTGTAGATACCAGAGAGAGACCAAAATGCATTGCTATAGTGTGCCAGAATGTTCCAGGTTCAAGAGTTTAAAATCACATGCACAGTAAACAGTCAGTTACGCTATACAACAAAAATCTTACTCTGGATATCCTTTTGTCCATGAGTAAACACAAATTAAACACAAACGCAAATTAAGGTGCATCTGTTCTCATGATTGCACAGGTTCACATCCCACTGGATGCTTAAAAACGTTCAAAATAACTTTAAAATGAGCATCTTTGCGGTGACGATGAGTTAAGTCGTAGGAGGACGAGCTAAAGGAGCTTTGCAGGATGCTGATTCCAGGGGTGCACACAGGGGCTTGGCCACAAGAGCAGCTGAAAGCTGACTGGCCCCATGATTAGCCCCGCCCCTGTCACTCATCAATTCAAAACGCCATTGGCTGATGAAGGGGTTGGACCCGCTGTGCGAATTACGGCCCCTCTTATTCCCCACATCGTAGATCGCTCCTGCTTGATTGTGAGGCTTAGGTAGAGATCACCAGACAAACTTTTCAAGCCATTTAAAGGCACATTTAGGGACATCTGAGAGAAGGATAAGCGAGAGCTGAACATTTGGGGAAAGAAGAAGTACAGAAGAAAAATAATGGCATCCCACGTTGATTTGATTACAGTGTTAGCAGCATGGCACCGGCTCAAGCATCGTCTACCTAGCCTGGCTGATTTAATTAGGTAAAGCCAGGCTGATCGCCAGCTCCCTGGCAGGGGTGGCAGAGGTGTCCCCCCCCCCCCCCCCCAACCTTTTCATGCTCCCTCTCTGCCACCTTCCACGTACCAAGCCACGCAGCTCTCCAGCAAGGAAAAGTAACTGCTCGAATTCTGCAAATGCACAGCTGTGTGAACCTGTATCATTTTAATGATCATTATTACTGCCATTTCGCATTAATGATCTAGCTAGGATTATACAGGATTGGTCAGCTTAGTGTAGGTATGAAGCAGTAGGAGAAGCCAAGAATGTTGGCCATTTTGATAGCTGTGTTTTTCCTCTTTTTATTTTTGTTGTTTTTTTTATTATTATTGTTACATTGTTACACTTTGACTCCCTTTTCCCCCCTCATACCCATTTCGGCGGCGCTTCTGCTAAATAAAGGTTTTTCTGTTGTTCAATCCTCTAACCCTTAACCTGCCACAAAGCAAGATTTACATTTAAAAATCACAATTGATGTTTGCATATATACCGATCATAAAAGAGCGGCCGTAGGAGTGGATCGACATTGAGGGGGGGGGGGGGGG
>JAODLC010000015.1:3108933-3124874 GCA_026781145.1 Hippopotamyrus pictus
CGGGATAGGCTCCGGACCCCCCGCGACCCAGTAGGATAAGCGGCTTGGAAAATGGATGGATGGATGGATGGATATATGGATGGATATATGAATGGATGGATGGATGGATATATGAATGGATGGATATATGCACATTCTTATTATTATTACAATTTCCGTGGCTCTTATTAAGAAGGTAAAATTTAATTATTGCAGTTATATATGAAAATATTGTGTAAATAAAAAATAGCAAATACGTAATATACAGGTATACATCTGGTCAGGTGCTAGGTCTGCTGTGCACGGTCACTACAACGTGGCAAAGCTTGTGTGCTGTAAGGCTGGAAAGGGCACGCCGGTGACATTTGCAGCCATTTGTCAGTAATTCAGCAGGCTGCCTCGGACCGGGCTCCCGCTGATCTGCCCGCCGGACTCCTCTGCAGATCTATGCTCTGTTGTTATCAATACTCTCCATTCTATTGTTGGTGAAAGGCCTGGCTAGAAATGGAGTGAGGATAACCCAGATCAGTCAGGTGGCAGGCGTGTTCCAGAAGCAGCATCACAGCATGACAATGAAGCTCCAAGACAATGAAGTTTGTCGTAAACTATGACAAAGTTTGAAAAACAAAAGCCCGACTCTTCACTTAGCACGGGATCCTTCCTCAAACCCCCAACCTTCTCATTTAAAAGGCTAACATTTTTACACAATACAGAGCAATTTTATTGCTAAATAACTGCCATGATATTGGTGAAACAGATCTCATTTACCCCCTGATGAGGCCGCAGACATGCCCTGGGGTTGCATAGACTTTCTTCCATCCAAAAAAAAATCAAGAATGACAGTCAGTATAGAGTTTAGTTTCTACTTTATTTCTATAATTAAATACTAAATCAACAAGAGGACTGGGATATGCACTGCTGCATGCACAACTTCTACATATATTACAGTTTAATTCGCTAATATTTACAATTTGTTCAATGCTGATTTCATGTAGCTCGGTGCTTTTTTATTTATATAGTTGCATATTTTGTCAGAAAAAGGTGTTTCAGTGACAGGGTTGGGAATCAAAGTCCTTAAAAACTACTAAGCATGCTGTTAAAAGCACATCAGAGCACAAATGACAGATAAAAGTGAACACAAGTTTATTTCCTTTAAAGAAAAACCGCATAATGTTAAAGGACATTTAAGGGTGTTTGAGAAGTGCATGATATACTTCCGACATGGATTTATAAAATATCTGCAGGGAAATAGCACAAAAGCACAAAATTTAATATCACGGATAGGCATCATATTACAAATACAATATAGGTTAAGCTTAATCGGAT
This sequence comes from Hippopotamyrus pictus, assembly GCA_026781145.1. Taxonomy (NCBI): domain Eukaryota; kingdom Metazoa; phylum Chordata; class Actinopteri; order Osteoglossiformes; family Mormyridae; genus Hippopotamyrus; species Hippopotamyrus pictus. The sequence goes on from JAODLC010000015.1 coordinate 3,110,239, forward strand.
TATAGAATGTCACTGTAACCTGGCTGTAATGCATCATTCTGGCTGTCTTTCTCCTCCTTCATTAAAGAGCCGAAAATGCAAAAAGAAAAAAAAAAAAAAACTCACCACAAGAAATTTCCCTCAGGAAGTTCACCACAGGTTTACTAAAACCAAATAAATGTGTAAAAAGTTCCCCGGGCTGCACAGTAACCACATTATCACTATACCCTGTTAGCTCACTGATTCTAACATTAAGTCCCATGTGATGGATGTGTAACATTGATATTATGATGATTCAGTTGTGGTGGGTCTGGGTGCCCGTCCATTGCAGGGGCCATTTCGAGACGCCTATCTGAACGGGAAGAAGCAAGAACATTTGCGAGAAGAAACAGGAGCAGTCAGGAGGAGCCCTCACCAGCACAAGGAGCACTCGAACCTGCAACCCTGGAGGCAACAAACCACAGTGCTCCTCACCTGCTGATAAATATGTTTCAGGATGTAGCAGTCCTTCAGTTTTACTGATTAAGGATCAATAAGTCATCACCCTAATCAAACCTAGGAAGTTACTTGAAGCATATTTCTAATGAAAAAGGACAGAAGAACGCAGGATGTCACAAGTGTGTCAGTGCCGTATGTTCTACTTCAGCTGTTTTACCGGTAAATGCAGTAATGTGTAGATCCTGGAAAGGATCCTGCTAGATCCTGCTAGATCCTGCTAGATTTAGCGGTAAAGGACTGCGAAGGGCGACAGCTGTTAAATCAACACAAGAATCTGCTGACATTTATTACGCCCATTTACATCCCCACACATTTTTGAGGTCTATTTGGTTTTGAATCAACGTGATGGTACAGCACCTTCTTCATCCATTACAATAATTCACCAAACCACAGTTTAATACCAGTCTGAAGGGATTTAAATCGTAGTGTCAGGACATGTTGAGAGCAACGGCACGTCGAGCGGAAACGTGTGCGTGTGCGATATTCAGAAGCGTGGAAGCTTTCATGAGTATTTCATGAGGAATATTTAAGGCCTTAAACGGGAACTTTCAGCATGTACTGCAGAAGTCAAACACGAGGCCGTATCAGACTGGGTAATATGTCAATCACTTATTAATTATATGCACATACATGTATGACCATAAAATTCCGAAGCTGTCTCCGACGTATATGCAGCAACAAAAGCCCCCAGCAATTACGTACAGGCTGCGATGGACAGATGTAGAGGCGGATTTAAATGCCCCCCCCCCCACCCCCCGGTGCCCCTTCTGCTTTTTGTGGTCAATAGAGAGTGTTCTTAAAAAACCTACGAGATTGTGATGAAAGGTGTTCCGGTGCCGTCCGGAAAGGGCACGCCGATGACATTTGCAGCCGAGGGCGAGTAATTCAGCGGGCTGCCTCGGACTGGACTCCCGCCGTTCTGCCCGCCGGACTCCACTGCGGATCTTTGCTCTGTTGATATCAATACTTTCCATTCTGTTGTTGTCGCGGTGAATGGCCTGGCTAGAAAGAGTGAGATCAGTCGAATAATTTAGAGCGATGGTTCATTTTCAGTGTGTCGGTTTCAGAGTATACAGTCAGGGGCGTAGGAACTGAGGGTCGGGGGGGGGGGGGGGGGGGCATCCCCCAGTATTTAATTTGGCTTCATTCAGTCATCCCCACAATAGACAGACCTTTGTCTTTATGTTATTTAGTTCAGATTAAATTCTTAAGGCTTTCAAAAGATGCCCAGGGATCTTTTGTGACCTCAGAGGGTCAAGACCTCGCTTTAGGCATTTTTGCAGCACAGTGTTTGCACTGGGGCACTGGAATCCACACTGACCACAGGATGGGCTAACCTGCAGGCCACAGTGTCCCCGTCACTGCACTGGGGCACTGGGATCCACACTGACCACAGGATGGGCTAACCTGCAGGCCACACCAAAACCGCTTCCAGTAGCAACCCAGCTAAAAAGCAAGCATGAAAACATAGGCTGGCTACAACCACTGTCACTGAAATAGAAGATAATTAAGGTAACGCTATGTTTTAATTTGACGAAAACATGTACAGACACGGCCATGCTTCCCTGTAGTATGCTAACACTGCATTACCACCAACGACCAGAGGGGGTGCTGACGCACCCACACCAGCACTCCCACATACAGGACTACTGCTGATTATGTAGTACAGGGGTGCCATGTTAACCAGTCCCAGGAAGAACAGGAAGCAATCCAATGGAAGATCTGGAATGGGAAAGGAGTCCATCACAGGGAATTTATCCATATAATAAACCCCTAATAAGCTGTAAAAGGCTTAGGCTTCAAGTGTTTCTCTTTTTTAAAACATAAATATATCTGGAAAATATTATATTTAAATGATGTTCATTATTATGCAATACAGAGTCATTTTATGGCTAAACAACTGCTACAATAACGACGTTGGAAAAGCAGATTTGAGTGCTGTGTGTCTCCGCTCTGCCAGCATATCACAAAGGAAGAGAATCACTGCCTGTAGCTGGAGAGGCTGCGGGGAGGGGCCGGCCCTGTCCTGTCGGCTTTTGGATTCGGTTTTTATTTGCCGAAAAACATGACAATCAGCTGCCCGGACGTGAAGCACCATTTCACAGCCAGCGATTTTCACGTTGAGCGCTAAGGCAGCAGGTCCCGCGAGGGACTCGTGCGCGGTGATCAGGTCACGAGTCTAAACCCCAACCCACCGGACCATCTGCTGCCCACGACTGCTGCTTAGCTTGAAAGTATCATTTGCCATTCAATGGTTCCCAAAATAGCCAGTCTGCTTCGAGCCAGCAGTATAACAGATAGTATGTTTAATATCGGCAGCACTTATCATTCTTCACTGTTTGCACCGCTTTCGGGGCCCAACTCAAAAAGTCACATCAGGGGCCCCTTCAGATGTTTCAAAAACTAATAGCTAGCGAGTAGAGTTGGAAGATGATAGCTAGATAGATGGATAGCAGAACATGCTGTTACAGCATCTCCTAAATAAGGGACGTGGTTATTTAATATTTAGGGTAGCGACTGTTTGTGGCCAACAAACCTTGGAGGCCGTATGTGTGTTGGTAAACGCCCCCCCCCCCTTAATGCCAGTGTTTTAAAGCTTGCTCCTGTGCCTCACAGATTGAATTGGGGTCTTTGGGTGCCATTGCGTTATTGCTTATCTTATTCTGGTTTGGATATGTTTGCAGACTTTGAGGTCTCTTAGGTCGGTGTGTGTGGTCCAGGTATAGCTTACCTTGTGGGGACCAAATGTCCCCACAAAGTGATAAATACCCGCTTTTTTTACCTTATGGGAAAGAGCTTTCCCATGGGAAAGCTCCATTTTATAAAAATCCGCGACTGCAATGAGGAAAATAAAAATGCAAAAACTCTTGTATTTGGTTTGGTTACTTATGGTTATGGTTAGGGCTGGGTAGGGGTTAAGGTTGTCATGGTTAGCATTAGCATTTTTCCCATAGAAATGAATGAGCGGTCCCCAAAAAGATATGATTACATGACTGTGTGTGTGTTCGTGTGTGCGTGTGCGCGCGTGTTTTCACGCCTCTACGTCTGCGACTGAGTGTGAGGGGGAAGCACCCTTTGGACATCATTTGCTGACCTTTATCTTTAAAAATAAAGTATAAATGATTTGTGTATTTATGTATTTATGATTTCAACACACCCAAAGCCCTCGGAAAACACAGAAAAACAAAAATGATTATTTAGACAAAAGCCCGTGTGCCACCCTTACCACGTGGCACTGACAGCGTCCCGGCTGCCAGTGTGACAAACCGCGCCGCATGGCAGCCTTCTCCAGATAAGCTCTGCCGTGGCTGCAGGACTGGCCCGATCCGCCCAATCGGACGCAGCGCAGGTTCATGATTTAAAAAAGGTATCGTAGCGAGGAGGTTGTATTGAGTCACGTGCAGCAAAGCCAACACCAGACCCCGGAGCGAGAGCAACAGTTTAATTAGCTGCCGTAACTGAAGTCTTGAGCAAACGAATCAAATCTCATGACAAAGAAGTCCAACCACGGCCCTACTGTTACGACCTTCTACAGTCATCTTTAAATATATAGAAATACACAGCCTGTTGGAATTATTAATTATTAACCATAATTATTTAACAGATGTACAATGTTCATATATAATAAATGTACGTTTGCTAATTAGTCACTAATTAATTCAGCTACTGAAGCAGCAACTATATTATTATTGTTATTATTTAAGATGAGCTACTTCATAACTTCATCAGTTTCTCAATTACCAGCTGCCCTATCTCTGAACCAAATGCATTAGAGAAAATAAAACTGACTTTAGATAGACCACAGGAGTGATGGAAATTTTAAACACTAGCAATTAAGATAAGGCATCAACTGGATTTCTGGTCGATGCTGATAATGCGTTAAACGTTAAATGTGCGTGTAACTCAACTTCTACAAGTAAACGTACATATTATTTAAAATGCAGGAAACATTTATGGAATAGCAGGTTATTAAATGGATTTGGAGATCATTTCAAATGCAAAAAAAACACAGAAAGAAAACCCGGCATTCCTAATGGTGTGTGGAGTACGAAGGAGATCCGTTCCCTAAATCTGTCTTTAAGTAGATTTTGTAAGTAAGTCGGAACAAGTACATGCAGTTCTCATTTAATGTTAGTTACTCAAATGTTTCTCTTAATATACTGTATATATTTGACTTTTTAACCTATCTGTATTGTGTATATATAGTCCATAGCTTTCTCTAAAACACTTATGAAACACTTACAAATACACTGAAACATCTTAAACATAATAATACATATAATAATAACATACACATAATAATAACAATAATATTGCAATAATAAAAGTATATACAGTACTAAAATGTACATCAAGCCGCAATTTTTTTACGAGGCACAAAGTATTGTTTGCCTTCCGTTCTTGCAAACCATTGTATTCAACGCAGTTGTTATAATATAAAACACTTTATGGTAGGAGTGATTCACAAGTCTTAACCTGGCGACTCCCTGTATGCAGAGTATGGTGTCAGTGAAATCCGGAGAAAAATGCCAGGAAGTACAAGACAGAAGATACAGAACACCCTGAACAGGATGCTAGTTAATTATTAATACACAAATGGAATGTTTGCTTAGTCGTACTCCTCCACAAAACAGTCTGAAACCACAGCATCCACAGGCAGCAATGGAGGCAGTACGGGATGACACCGCGAGGCCCCTCGCGCCTCAAGGCCGAATCCACGGTGATGACACTGACAGGCAGCAATGGAGGCAGTACGGGATGACACCGCGAGGCCCCTCGCGCCTCAAGGCCGTATCCACGGTGATGACACTGACAGGCAGCAATGGAGGCAGTACGGGATGACACCGCGAGGCCCCTCGTGCCTCAAAGCCGTATCCATGGTGATGACACATCTTTGACAGAAGAGCTGAACATCTTTTCTCATCCCTGCAGTTTTAGACCCAGGTGTCAGGAGATGATGACAGCTGTTGCTTAGACTGCCCTGGTGTTTCATTGGCGGTAGCTGGATGGACGGTGCTTGTGTTTGGACACGCTAAAGGATGGCATAACCACAACACCTAAGCTCCTCTGAATTTAACAGCTAATAGTGTTTTTTACACTTCAAAACAGGTCAAGGAAGTGTCGCGCGGCATGAAAGGGAGTCCCTGTTTCATTGGTGTTTTCAACTTTGGAATGACTGCTTTATTATTTATTTAACAAAAGCTTTTATCCGAAGAGATGCATAATCAAAAGCAGGGTCAGCTATTTGCTGGAACAATTGGGAGTTACGGGCCTCGCTCAAGGCTCCAATGGTGAAATCACTCCACCGACCCTGGGATGTGAACCGACAACCTTCTACTCTCGGACAAGGAGTTCTAAGGCACACACAGGGTCACACGGTGCTCCTGCTGGAATGCAGTAACAAATACACTGAAAGTGTTTATTTGAGTCTTCCATCGCATGTTATTAGTGTTGAATTAAAGCTGTAAATGTTGCAAGCGCCTCAGATATGCATGGATATGGCTGGCGTGTTCAGTGTTTTCTATGTGTATTGGTAGAGGGGAAACATGAAGTGCTGAGCGTCGCAATCCGGCCCATTCGTGCACTCACAGACGTGTCGAACTTTAATTAAAATATTCCAAAAAAGAAGTGTTTGCATCAAGCTAATTTGGGTTTATGTCAGTCAGTGAAATGCTTGATGCTTCTGACAATTAAAATTAGGACATAACATCAGTATTCAGCGATTAGCGACGCTGTGGTGCAAAGGAACATCAACTTAAAAATAAAACCCATCGGAGCGGTGTTGTGCTTAATTGCAATGTTTGTGTTTCATGACGGAAACAGAGTCTGGCATACAAATGTCCACATTATGGAGAAAATGTTGCGATGATAATTTCGTGTGCATCTCCCCAGTGCCTTTCTTCCCAGTTATAAGCCTGTTATCGCTCCCCAGAGAAACACATCAAATGGTTATATTTGGTTGTAATTCAACAGTAAACGAGTGACGTCATCAATTAAGGTCGGGAGTCAAAATGACGGATTGACGCTCACGAACAGGGGTTTCGCGTTTTATGTTTATCTATGAATGTGACATCCAATCATTTATTTGTCGAGTCTGAGATTCTGAATGTTCCTTCATGGAGAAAAGTCACTGGATTTTATTGATGCTCCAATCTGTGTGCTTATCAAATGCAACTGAAGGTGACCACGTTTTTGCACACCAACGGTTGTGAAGTCGCACTAGCTCAGTTCCGCGTACACACCACTTTCAGCTCTGATGATCCAGTGTAATTTCCATTAAGTCTTCAACAAATCCTACGCACGAAATTCATTCGCAGACATTAAATGTGCCGTCCTTCCAGAGTCACGCGCTAACACTAACGGAAGCTTAGAGGCGCTCTCTCCTAAGCCCGGCTGTAATACTCACCACTCAGAGGGAATGACTCGACTCTGCAGCTGTTCCCCTGCTCCATTTTAACCAGAAGCCCAAATTCTGTCTTCTGAAGTGACACATTTACACCAGCAGATTGACTTTAATGCTCTGCACGCATGTGTTTGGATATTATTTCAGGTAAAGAAATCCCCATCTTTCTGAATAATGAAGAAGCAACATCTGTGGATCTTTCCCTTGCTTCCGCGATGGATGGGGCATCGCTGTGAGGTCAGTTGGCGTCAACGCCTGTGTGTACGAGCCTCCAGAAGCAGTAGGGGGCGTGTAATCGGAGACGGCTTCACTCCTGTCCTGTACCAGCAGGGCACAGGAGAAGGGATGGATCTCAACATTGACGTGTGTTGTCAGTCAGCCTCTCAGAGAAACTGTTCCTTAACGTGGGACAGATTTAACGACGTTACGATTATTGTACGGCGATCTTGATGGGTCGCTGTGACAACTTTGTGGAGTTTTTGCAGGCCTGTACTGAACCTGTTTCTCATTTAACAGAAACTTTTGGACAAATTATTTGACAGAAAAAAAATACACACACACACACACACACACACACACACACAGACCTGTACTCATACAGTATCTTTGTGGGGACTATCTATTCATATCTATGGGCAAAACACTGATCCCAACAATGACAACATTAAGCCCTATCCAGCCCTAACCTTAACCATAAGTAACTAAAAAAAATGACACTTTTGGCATTTTTACTTTTTTGATTGCATTCACAGAGAAATGGTCCCCACATTGTCAATAAAACAGGTTTGTATTACATCGTGGGGGGCATTTGGTCCCCACAATGTAATATAAACCTAATCCACACACACACATATACAGTATATGGTAGATCAATATTCAGCTGGTAGCTTGGCTGACATTTCCGTAGTTTTATTACGCCAATTTGTAGTCATTACAATCTTCAGAATGAACAAACTGTATTTGCGATTTGGCTTACTTCTACAGTACTATCAGCAGTCTTGTGGTACTGTACATTAAACACTGTGGTATGCGTGACAGGACCGTACCTCCAAAAAACATCAACGCATCCTCCTGATGTCATCTGATCAGTTCACGATCTCACATAATGTCACCGAAAGTCGTTATCAGCCTTGGCTGCACATCCACAGTGTTCCAGCTTCCTGCATAACTTCTGCCTCCGGGAAAATCACAGAAAAAACAGCATCAATGATTTCACCTTTCCAGAACCACGGGACATTATTTTTTTTATATCGCCATTATTCTTATTTCAGAAAGCCGGAATGCCTTTTATTCCCAGTTGGAAATGCGAGCCATCAGTAAAACAAACATTCGGCGGTCTGCCTATTTAGGCGTGACCCAAAGAGGTCCATGGAACCTCGGGGCCGCAGCGTTGTTTGGAGGTGATAACGATAAAACACATCTGTACAGGCCCCGCCGGGACCCCAGGAAAAATGGGAGGGCTGCACTTTAAACAGATGACAAAGCAGAAGCGCGTTTGCAGGGAGACATTGGCCCCAGAGAAGGGGCGAGGCGACGCGTGCGAATCCAAAGAGGCTGGCAGTAGAGTTTGGTGGCAGCAGGGTCACAATCACAGATTTTGGTGGGACATCAGCACTTCCATTATCTTTTGATACTTTCTCATTCACAGGAAAAGCATTTTTTATCTATTTTATAGCTTATTTATTTTTCTTTTAAAATCAGAATCGCAAACCTTTTATTCGCCAAGCACGGAAACGTGCAAGGCCTTTGTGTTGCTGCAGGTGGTCCCATGGGGGGTACACGTGAACATGAAGCCAAGACAATAAATAGTGTAAAATATACCTATATATACACACACATACATTTATATCTACATACATATATAGGTATGTATAATACTATTTATTGTCTTTTGTACTTCTGTCTATAGTGGACATAGAAATGTGTAAATAAGAGAAATAATATAACCGACCTTATCAATCAGAATTAAAATGAAAAGGAAAATGTTTTACTGAGCACTTCTGGGGGGTATAAGCAAAATCTGGGGCCACAATGCCCCCCCTCACAGCAGTGAGGAACTGCACTACCGACACATAAAATATTTGTAGGTTTAAAGCTGCCAGATTCAATAGTCACCTGTGACTTAGGAAGCACGCATTCCGGAAGGTGCCACAGTACACTCCCAGGAACTCCCAGAAATAAGTGTGAATTTTGAGGTGTAAAAACAGGTGCGTCATAACAAATAGCCATCGTCACACTGATCACTAAATAAGGTCACCAAGCGCAGGGCAAATGCCTTCAGCAGTCATAAACTTCTTAAAAATTTCTTCCCATAGTATTTTATGAAATACAATCTCGATGCCTTTAGCTTAGCATTGATCACTGCCATTGATTAATCATCAATCGGCCAAACCTCCCCTATGAACTTCTGCGGGGGGAAATTTCTACAGCCTTTTGAGGAAATGAAAAGATTCATCTTTCAACAACAAGAAAAAATAAATTCTTGCAAACACATCACAGCAACACTGAGCGGCACTTTGACAGCGAACAAGGACAGTCTTAGGTATTTTCTCCACGGCACCTCAATTACAAACAGCCTCCATACCAAAACAAACAATACTTTAATCAATTTGTTTTAAAAAAATATATTTTTAAAAGCACGTCTCTGCCTGCATGACTGTTTTGTGAGAGTGCTTAGGTGTCCCAGGAATTATAGACGTGTTAAAAAAGACTGGAGGGGTTACAAAACCTTTAAAGTTACTAAAAAAGAGACCCACAGATATGCGTTCACACGTATTATAAAACGCAGGATTCCAGCAGGGAGACCACGACGCTGGAAACGTGACCTCTGGCCATTGTGCTTGTAGAACAGGTCAGAGGCGTTTAAAATCGCCGAAGCGAAACACTCCTCCGAAACATTTGTTTCCAATTCAAGGTTTAATATGTTTTGTGAATGAATGATAAATGGCTGACAGGTGAAGCAGCTAGCGTTTTTGACTGTATAAAAGCTAACGCTTGATTTAAAAGCTTCAAAAACCCCTTATAACCCCGTATACCTCCTCTCCATTTTGCAGAGGTTGTTTGTAGGTATCTAAGCTTAAAACACATGATGTATTGCTGTGGGTTACAGTGTGTTAAAAACACATTTTTATTTCCTGCTGTATAGAGTATTGCCCAATAGATCTGTAAAGACAGGGTGACAATCTGGGGGAGCGATGAGTTGATCTAGTGGGAGAAAAATCTCTTTGTGATTGCGAGACAATGATTAAAGAGCAGTGTAAATTATATATTCATGGTCCACGTCTGAAGGAACCACAAGACCATATAAAATGCTGAAAAGACCAAAAGAGAGACAGACTCACACTCATTAATAACTAACAACCTTGAATAGCAACAAAATTGCCAGAAAGCCACCACAGGGTCACATAGCCAGCCTCAGTTATTTTGTGACCATGGAGTAATTAAGTAATTATGAAAAGGGGGTCGGTAAAAACAGGGCAGCACTGAGGCGCAGGCTCTGCCCAGCGCTGTGCGTGTGAGGTTTGCCGAGTTTGATGTGTTCCTGTGCTAACAGGGGAGGGGCTTGCTTTTCACTTCTTTAACCAATCACAGGCTTCATCGTATGATGTCACCACATTAGTTACAACCAGTGTTCTCTGTTAAGTGGTAAGATGCCTGTTTCTTTTTTTTTGTGTGTACACCTTTTGTTAAAGGACATGTCATGGATAAACATAGACAAAACATAAGAATACGCTCACCTGCAAAGGCTGTACGTAGCGATGTAAGGGTGCGTCTTTATTTTATGATAACAATTAGAAAAATACTATCAATTATAAAAACAAGGGTTCGAACCAGCAACCTTCCAGCCCCCAGCACAGAGGCAGAGCCACATACCGCCCCCTGTTGGCCAGATGCCAATGTGATGATGTAATTTAACGAAGACTGATTTTTTTAAAGAAGTAAAACGCAAGCCCCTCTCTTGTTGATCCAGCGACACATCAAACTCAGGAAACCCCCCCCCGAGCCCCACCCCACCACCATAGTGCAAAAACATGCTAAGGTGAATTGATGGTGCCAAATTGCCTGTAGGTGTGAATATGCTTGTGAACAGTGTGTGAGTATGTGAATGGGGCTTGTGCCCTGTGAGGGGTTGGCATCCCATCCTGGGTTATTCCCTGCCCTGTGCCGTACCTCCAGGACAGGCTGCAGACCCCTGTGACCCTGCATAAAAGAAGCGAGGATGGGAAATGGATGGAGTCTTGAGAAAATAGTGGTATATTCTGCAGGACAAAGTACACGGCATAGGTTGGTGGTCTGTTCTAGATGTATGGTGCTTGACCTGCTGGCTAGACTCGTAGATCATTACACTCCCTCGCCCTCCATCTGAGAAATGGGCCATGGGCCGGTCAGAGCGCCCCCTAGCCGAGTGTGAAGGTCAAACACAATCTGAAAGCTGGGCTTTCAATTTCACCCATGACGGGTTAGGGGAGACTGCATGCAGCATGCAGGCGAGTTTGCCGTGTCCTCTGCTTAAAGATGCTGTTTAAACAAGGAAGTCAGTTTTGCTCTGCTAAGCAAAGTTGTCTCTGTGTCTCCTGCTTAACATAATCTACAGTTCACTGTCAAACGCCATCGGGCTCGGCTGATTGGTGCTCTGTGTGGCACAGAGCACGCAAACGCGTCACTCAACGCAAGGGGCATTGTGGACACAAACAGATATCCAACATCCAGCTTCAAGGCAGGGGTGTTCATCTTAGTGGATTTGAAACATAGTTACATTTAATTTATTTAGAAAATGCTCTTATTCAAAGTCATGTACATTTTGAGAAGGGGGGGGGGGGGGTTAAAGACCTTGTTTAAGGGCACATCACTGTGGACCCTGGGATTTGACCCAGCGACCTTCCGAACACCAGCACAGCATCCAAGTCTTACACCATTCAAAAATAAAAAGCAAGATTTAACTGAAACGTTTTAGTGTTAAAGCCAGTAGTTAACAGCATTAGCTGAGTTTTAGGAGCAGGAGTCGAACATATTATAGTTGTTTACGTAAGAATCGCGGTCCGCTTAACCGTTCCTCTTTCGCTAATTTCCTTCTTCGCTTGTCTGGAAAAAGAACGACGTTATCATTTAATACGATTATTAAAAAGTGGCTACGCGTACGGACTTCCAAGCGAGAGCCGAGGCACCCTGGCCGGGCGCAGACGGAGCCCAAATCACGCCGGGCTGCCAGGCAGCTGCGAGTCACCGGCGGTGCTCGTCCCGGCGGCCCTCCAATCACGGGGACGCGCGGGGATCCTGCCAGGCACCTGCGAGTCACCGGCGGTGCGCGTCCCGGCGGCCCTCCAATCACGGGGACGCGCGGGGAATGCGCCCCTGCCAGCCGCTTACTGGATGCTGGCAGACTTCGGCACTGCTGAGCAGCCGAGCCTAGATGACAAATTGGATATGACTAAATTGTGAGGGAAAACTAGGGCTAAATTAGGGGGGAAATACTGTGTATTCAAGGACTACCGCGCGCATATCTTTATCTTATTTTTTTATACCGGCGTGTCTGAATTCATACTTGTAGCCAAATCTGTCAATTTACTAATGACGCATAAATCTTCAGGTAATGCAGATGCACAGAGATAATGCATATTGAATATAAATCATTTACTGCGGTGGAGTAAATTTTCCAAAATAGATGCTAATGATCGAAGTTTGACATATGTTACTGGATGTACTTTCTTAAGGAACATCCGTAGCCATATGCATAAAAAATGTATTGCTACACATTAACGCCAGGTCTGTAACTTTTTGTTTTTAATCATTTGTTTGCGCACATGCTCCGTGTTTGTTTGTTTGGTTTTGTTTGTATGATTTCAAGTCTAATTTCGCTAAGGTAATGGTTTTTAAATTACTTATTTACTGGGTTAATTTCCATTTTGGCATAACCAGCCCATGTATTCACAGCTCTAGAGAGAGGGATATTATTAACTTGTATGCACAATGCAGTTCATAGAGAAAATCAGTTTACATTAAAGTTTGTAATGAAGTAGAAAATTACCGCAGGCAAGATACCTGTTCAGGTGCAACATCAAAGCTATGCTGCCACCTATTGGAGCTGATATGAATTGTAATTAAAGAGGCACCGAGGGATTGACCGAAGGGGCATTATAATCACAGGCAGGTGCGTCACCAGGACGGTAAAAGGTTCTGACAGCATTATTCTGCAAACTCCGCGAGACAGAGGTTTTCTGTTCCGGTGTCTACAGTACATATATTTAGCCGACAGTTTTAACCAAAGCAATGTAGAATTGAGGAAGCAGGGTCAGGCGGTCCCTGGAGCGATTGGGGTTTAAGAACCTTACTGTGGGGCTCAACGGTGAAATCACTCCGCTGACCACAGGATTTGAACCAGCGACTTTCCGATGCAGGCACCTAATTCTCTGAGCCACACACCACCCTCATTAGCACAATAATAATCAAATATAAAATTTTAACAGAAAAATCTAAATCTGACCAACTTTATTGTGGATAATGACTAAAAATATAAATATATGAAAAATACATGGAAATCCCTCTAGGATTGCGTTGCATGGCGTGAGCTATGACTTCACCATTAGGTTAATTTTTACTATTTAAGGCTTCCTGAATTTATGCATACATAATAGGGCATTTATAAATATGGAAGCGAAACTGCCTTCTGTTATATAACTTTCAGTGGGCGGGCGCCCAGATACAATTGCCACCTGTGATTGAGGAGGCGTGTATTCCGGAAGGTGCCAATGTACACTCCCAGGAACTCCCAGAAATAGTGTGAACTTTTAGGTGTAAAAACATAATTCCGCCATAACAAATAGTCGACGCCACACTGATCACTCATTAAGGTTACGTAAACCTTTGCTTTGTGTCACATTAGGCGGAATGGTAGTTTTCCCTCATTATACGCTCCAAGTGCATGAGGAGAGGCAGCAGAACCATGTGACTCCGAAGAATCTGTTGCCAGCAGGCTCTGAGGTGTCGATCGCTAGACGTTAACGCTTTTTTTTTTTTCTTAGCGATGGACGTCAAATTCACCGGCGTCAAGACACACACGTCTTCTTGTCAGAGCGCATTCGTCAGTGGTCACGCGTTCTCCACCCAACTTTGGCGCGAGTCTCCCTGATCTGCGAGGCGCTCCTGCTGGGTAGCGATCCGGACGGGGCCTCCGGCGTGCCGTAGAATGCGGACGGCCCTCGGTCGCCGAAGGACATTATGATGCCTACCACTCTGCCACTGGGGCAGAGGAGATCAGGTGCGGCTTCCTGACAGCTTGGCCGTGCCCCGCAGACAGAAATGCCAGGAGCCGGGCCCGGCGCCCGGCGACTAATCATACGAACTGGCACGAGGCTCCCAATCGCTCACTGGCGACAGAGACCATGAAGCCGACGACTTATGAATGACGAGCTTGTGAGGCCCGTGGCTGTTATAACAGCAGATAGAGTCACAGATGGACTCATCCGTGAATCCTCGACTGACGGGATGAAGACGGGACGACAAGGCGAGCTTATATACAACCTGAAAACTCGGTCAAGACACATTTGGATATCACCTCCATTCGATTTTCGCTTCACGTGGGTGTTCTGCCTGGTAGCTCACTTGAAACGATGTCTGCATTTTAGAAGAAAAAAAAACATAAAAATGTGTAAAAATCCGGTAAATCATAGCCAAAAATGCATGGTTTGGATACCTTAGCCGTTTGCAAAAGCTTCACTTTTCCTCATCACGTTTTCCCCTACTGGTGGCACTAACCCCC
>JAODLC010000015.1:3124884-3146719 GCA_026781145.1 Hippopotamyrus pictus
TTGGAGACGGTTCCTTCCTATTTAATTGCGAGTACCAGCTGCTGAATTTCAGCTACGCACTTCCGAAATAAAGCACATTAGGCATTACTTCTATGTGGAGTAAATTACAGTTTACGTTCCTGGATGCTCGTGTTTGTTCATTTATTTAAAGTTGAGTTTAGATGTGCCTTTTTCTTGATGGCACGTTCGTCTGCATTCACTTTGCACTCTCCAGCTATCAGATGAGCATTAAGCTGCTTGCTCTAAATATATCAACCCTGCAATACTTTTTTAATGATTATGATTTTGTGTCTATTATACGCGATGGAGGGATGAATAGGTGTGACGTATTTCCGTCTATTGCATAGCACGTCGTGTATGTAGCTCGAGCAAAAAGGTTGTGCAGCTGGATCAAGCGCTTAAACCATGTGTGGAAAACGCAGAATAAGAGATAAATATAGTTATTTGTTGTTTATGCGCTGACAAGATACCGTACATTTTCTTCCTGGTTTTTGCCTGTAGATTCAAACGCTGGGTTAAATATATTCCCGTAGTGAGGGCCATTTTCTGTCTCGCCTTTTGTTGTGTCTGTGAGGACATCATCGACGCTCGACAATCTCCCGAATAGATGGGCGTGTAATGTAACCACAGTCCTCCTTTCAGGTGAGGACGCGAGTACATCCTGAACCGGTCTTTAAAACAGTCGCTGTTTAGTCGTTACTGTTGCATCTCGGTAATAGAAATGAAAGTTTAATATCAGATGTACAAATTGTGACACAAAACTGGCTTTTCTAAGCATGTAATTACTGAGGGTAAATAAGGAAACTATGCAAGACCTTGTTTTTTAGAGATCCAGTCATGCATTATGTGAGTAATCACAGTTTAATTTGCTTCTATAGAATATTGCTATGGTTTAATGATTTTAATCAAACAAATTTAGCACAGTAGGGGCCTACGGTAATGGAAATCCCAGCTCTCCACAAACCCGGAGATGCAAATTGCTTGTTTTTGTCTGGATGTATTATTTTCTCCTAAACAACGATATTCCACTATTAAGTGCATCTTTCCAGATATAGTGGAATTGCAAAGCAGATGGAGTGGGACCGCTCTGTAGCTGAAGCAGGTGAGGTATTTCCTGACACGTCGGCGTCGGGGCCCCACAATCACCAGAGACCATCACGTAATCGGTGGTAATTTGACAAATATGAAGTGTTCTCGCCGAGTGTTGTAATGCTCACTATGGTGGGAATGTTGTCTGTGTTCAATTCATCTATATCAGAAAAAAATGGACATCTGGTTATTTTCAGGAACCACCTTTATTGTCACCAAAGAGTGATATTCGTATTCGCTTATAAAAATGCAGCTTAAATGCTGTGAATCTTGGCGTGACTTTTTTTGTGCCTCGACGGAGTGAGTAACTCCCAAGTGGAGCACGCAAATAATTTAAAACGGACATCTTTGCCTGTGATTTTTTTTTTCTTCCTATTTGCATATTTTAGAATTTCCATAATTGATTTGACGGCCTTTCTGAACATCTGTTGCGAAATTGCTGACAGCTGGGGCTGAAATGTTCTGTGATTCGGAGGAGTCAAGCAGGTCAGGCGCTACATTCCGGAAACTAACCGGCGTGTGTGTGCGTAAAGGGCGCGGCAAGCGCAGGCCTGACGTCACAAGTTTACTTTGACGGAATGGAATGCTAGCTAACTGCGGCGCATGCTACGTGGCTAAACCCATCGCTTCAAGCCGTTTCAGGTAACTTCGTCCCCCTTCCCTGGCAAAATTTACCCCAGCGCACAAGGGAGGCTTCCTTAGCAACAAACCTTCACTTTCGCTGAAAAAGATCCACTGATGGCCCGCTCAACGGCGGAAAGTTCTGCCTTGGAGGCAGGCCCGAGTTGAAGCCTGACGCACACAAACTATAATTAACAGCAAGCGGCAGTCAGAGAGACACAAAGAGACACAAAAAGTTTTAAATGAGCAACCTGTGCTAAGATCCATCTGGCGAACACATTGCAGTCCGGCATTCGATAACTTGTTTATAACCTTTTTAACTGAGTATCTGCCACCACAGGGGGCCTCGCCTATGTCTCCAGGAACATGAAATCCACTGATTGTTTGTTCGCTGATTAAGAAAAGCGGTGGCATGTGTAATAAAATGGAGGCTGATTCGTGTGTGTTTATCAAGTTGAGAGGATGACTCTTTTCGCTCTCCTTTGGTCCTCACTTATGCTGACGGAATGAGGACACGGTCCCTCTTGAGGAAAAACAGCACGAAAGGCTGCTATCTAAATGAGCTAGATATACATTTACAGTGCAATTAGACAAAAGAGCACGCAGCTGGATTGCGAAGAGGAGGAAGAGCCTGTCTTGTCATGTGGCTCTTATACATCAAAGTCATATCACAATGACAGCAGGCAAAATATCATTTTAATTTGGCCTGTTGAGGGATGAAGACCTCAATGTAAAATCAATAAAATCACTATTAAATATTTCACTCGCGAGAGCACCGCACAAAGCTAAATGTCAAGCCAGCAAATTAGGATTTTGATGAACTTTTCCTTTCGGAAAATCAAAAACAAAGAAGAGCCAAGGAGTAACTGGACTCCTGTAACCACAAAATGTAATATATTCGCCGAGCAAATAATGCAACACAAAAGACTGAGCAGGCCTTTAAACCACAATGTGCTTACACAACACTATAGAGTTGTCTTCAAGACAGTTTCCCTGGCCCCATGCTCTCATTTCTAAAATAAACTTTGCAGAAAAATTTAACACATACATTAAATCAGGTGCGGCTAGAGGGGAGCTACGTATGGAAATAGAGCTTCCTGCTCTGGGAGCTGTTCCTTGTCAAAGATGCTGGCTATTCCAGATTGTCTAATCCGGTCACAGTCAACGGAGCTCAGTGAGAATGTCAACGGCGGATCGTCAATCACAAGCCAACGAGACAACTGCTGTCTTCAGGGAGGCAGCCTGCCAATCAGGAGCCTGCAAGGAACAGCGCTTCATATGCTTAAGCCAAAACGCAGGCAACCTGCAAAAAATATCAGCTCTTGCAATATGCAAATAAAGTTCCGGAGCAGTAATTCCACACTGTCCTGTATGTTATTTATGTTTAGTCAATTTTAGATATTAAAGCAATGTATAATGGATTGCCAGTTGAGATTTTGCTAAAAAATTAACTGCATAATAATCTGGTGAAATTATGTACACAAGGTATATAATCATATGAACACAGAAACAGAAACACTACGCATGGTATATAAACACATAAACAGAAACACTATACGTGGCACGTACTTTTGCCTGAAAGCAAATTGCTCCTCTTCTTTCTAAAATACTGTATTTTTTTTTTCTCCTCAAATTTGAAAAATGATTAACTCTAGGTTTGCCAGCCAGATACAGGCATGAGCACTAGTCGCTCTGCGTCATGGTGGTCATCAGTCTCATCTAGACACTCTTTATCATCTCGCATGGTGAACGACATTTACGGGGAAACGGGAGCAGAGACTCGTCTGTAAAATATGCCGGCTGTACTGGACTTTTGTTCTTTTTTGTTGTCCTGTATGCGTTTAGAAATCCCGGTTTTATTCATTCTTAACACGGAGGCAGGGCAGGCAGCTCAGCTGGCTTTGGGACGGGTGTCACCCTGCATACGATCCCTGGCATTGATCCCCGGGCCGCTCACTGAGTAATTCGGAGATCTGCATTGTGGTTGTGTCTCCCAGCCCGCATCCACCGGACAGTGCTTCTGGGATTCGGAGGTGACCTTATCGGGATGTTTCTGGCCTCCCTACGAACGGAGATGACCGTTAGCGCATAGCCGCATGGGTGGTGCCGCCTGCCCCCTCCCCCCCGACAGAGCTCCGACCCGGCAAGGCGTGGGCTGATGTGTTTCCGTGACGACAGCCACGCACTTGTGTCCCTAGTTGACACATGGGCGAAAAAAAGGAATCATTCAAACACTGTAAAAGTCACAGCAGGCAAACGTTTGAGTTGTAAGAAAATCATTAGGGCTTGTCAAAAATCTCCCTCACACGCCCCAAGTTTTGGACCTCCCGGCGTTCAGTGTCACGACCTGAATTAATCTTTATCATCCTTTAACGTCGCTGTTCTAGTCGCAATGAAACTCTACGAGACAGAGCTTTCAGTTTCTCCTGCCTTAAATGACGGCTTACAATATCCTTCCCCCTCGGAGCTTCTGGCGTCTCATATTTCATACAGAATCCCGTATATTTACACGGACGGGTGCTACTGCCGCATGCCAGATGCACTCCAGGCTTAAATACTGCCGATAAGAATCTGGCTCCTTCTCAACGATTCCAAGAGAAGAAGCGCCTCTGAATGTCGATGCCTGACTTCGGAGGGTGTAGCTGGCAGTCAGCACCTGATTACTCAACATGAACACCTGCCACCGGCGAGAGCCGTAGTCGCCTGGAGCCATGCGCTAGCCCGGGTCGCGCTTCAGCTTGCATATTATTAGAAACCCCGATTAGCCTCGATTCGGCTAAAGCGGAATGCATCCATGCTCGAGACAAAAATGCAGAGGTGTTTGTCGCGAGCGAGGGCGCCTCGATACCGGCGCGCCTGCGGACCTTCGCCTTGTCATCACAGTCCCCCTGGAAACAAGCGAAAACAAACTCTTTATTTAACCAGTGCTAATCGAATCGGCTCATTCAAACAGGCTGACCCAATCCCCCCGAAGAGAAATGCCGTGTCACTCAAATGTGCGCCATCCTCAGCGCCTGGCCTCCCAGAAGGCCTAGCAGTTTATGCATGCCGCCGGCTTGCCACCTGGTCCTAGACCTTATGCAAACAGAACACTCACACGTACACGCAAACAGAGAAAGAGAGATCTAATAATATTAAGTCTACCATGTCCCCCTTTTTGTCAAAGTCCCCACGGACCTAGTCGCACGCCTGCATAACCTACCCACAATGCACCACAGCTCCCCAACAGTCACATGCCCCTCTGGTTCCCCCAGAGGACAGAGGTCGCCGTGGTGAGGAATGATTGGTGTGTGGTTTACATGGACCGGCTGTACAGCCTTGGCTGGAAGTGCTGAAGCGTCTCCCCTTCAGCCAGGATTGTGGCAGGCGGATTTAACGGGATAGCGTTTCTGTGCCCTCCTGGAGTCCCGTCACGGCGCTGCCCCGCTGCTGTCAGTGCTGGCATCCGTGTTCGGGGTGAATGAGGTGCTGACAGGGGGCAGGCACAGCACGGGGGCTCCGGGTAAGTCTTGGCAGAGCCGACAGAAGGCTTCATCGCTCTGTCCTGTCCGCTAGAGACCCCGCTTGGCCACAGAGGGCACTGAGAGGACGGAACCTTTGAGTAATGGGTGTTAATGTGTGGCCAGACCCAGGAAGGTGCACATTTTCCTGATCAGCACTGGCCCCAGGCTTCAGCTCAGCTAGATCTGATGTCGCGCCACAGGGCCTGTTGGATTTTCTGCATCACTATTTGCAGGTGGGCTGGAACTGCGTTGAAATCCGCCACACACACCAGAAATGTCATCCAGGATCACAATGCAGGCTGAGGCAGCCGGCTGAGGGGCACGCTTTGTACGGTGCTTAAAGGCAGCGAGGCTCTTTCAGAGGCCGAACAGCATGACGGCGAACTGCCAAAGGCCGTCTCAGGTCAAATGTTTCAGAGCCAGCCCAATGGGTCACGGCATTCATCCAGAAGGGCTCATCCTTCTTATGTCACTTACTTGGGCAGTCATGAAGGCAGGATTCCCCCTGGTTTTAGCGGGCCGTACAATGCAGGTCACTGGCTTGACCACACACCTCCCCCTAGTCACTCCGAGGAGCCACAAAGCAGAGTCAGATGGCAGGTGTCGCCCGCAGTTAGGCCCGGTCCCAGGATGCTGTCATGAGCCAGAATCTTCACCGAGCCCCGGATGAGCAGCAAAAGTGCAGTGGCCAAGCATCTCAGCTGCCTGGCAACTGTTTCCAGGGAGGTGCGTGTTGCCGCCCTGCCGTCACCTCAGTCTGCATGCAGCGTCCTCCTCTTTGCTAATTTGTCTGGCTTCTCCAGCAGCGGCGGTCCCCGAGGGGCAGAAGACACTTCAATCGCCCACGTTCCTCGATCGCCATCGACTACAGTATGTGAGGCGAGACGACGCCAGCTTCTCCACAGCGATCGGAGGGAGCTGCTGGGAGTTCCCAGCTCAATCTACTCGATCTGCATTTAATGTTCCGTCATGAGTAATTTAAAGGTGGCCGACGGGGCCCTGGTCATCGGCGGGGCTGCCCCATGACACATCGTCCTGGGGGCCGCAGAGTGGCTTGTCGAGCGATGCTAAATGGGCTGCTCCCCAGGGATGCGTATTCGCCCAGCCAGCTGAGAGGGTCAAACCGAATGGTTTGGGCTTTCCTGTTTTGCATTGATTTCCTTCTTGTTATTCTGTTATTAACCTTTTCTTTGCAGACTCTTATTAGCCATTGTGGCTGTAATCATGGTCTTCATAATGTATGTATAGAAGCAGCATGTCTGTTTACCTTAAGATCCTAACATAACTTAATAGCTGTAATGCACATTAATAACAAACATTATATGACAATAACAAACATAATCACATAATGTTTGTTATGAATGTATATTATGAATGTATATTAAAGCTATTAAGGTATTGAATGTTCTATGAATGCAGTTTAAAGGTGCATTGAGTGTTCTATGAATTCATTATAAAGATGCATTGAATGTTCAATAATTGAGTTATAAGGTGTGGCAACATGCTGTTTATAAATGTTCTATGACTGCATTATAAATACATTATGAAGGTACACTAAATGTTCTCCTAATCCATAATGAATGCATTAACAAGGTGCAGTTAATGTAAAGTGTTACCCTCCGATGTCTTCCAAGTCTCTTCTCCACTGAAGTTCAGTGAATAAAGGTCTTTATTTTACTTAACTCAACCATCACAACACATTGCTGAAGAACAGACTAGCTCGTTCTTGTGTTCTAGAACTGTGGGGAAACTGGAGAAGCCTCACGATGAGAACATACAAAATCCCACATGGAGCCACGAGAGAGACACAAACCCCGAACATGTGAGGACTAACCACCGCCCCTCCAGTGCAGAACCAACAATGCATAAACTACACAGTCACCTATTTGCATTACGCACTGATCTGCAGGCTGACTGCTTTCCTAGGCAGTTGGTACATACTTAATCTTTAACGTGACATTTCTTACATAAAGAGTCATGTTTCTAATCCACATTCGTCAAAATGGCGAACAAATATAGATTAAAATAATACCCTACCCAGGCTTTTCTGGGCTCTGCTCTGTCTGTGGGTCATGTGATTGAAGACGCCTTCATGCATTTCCTAAAACGAATAGGCTCAGTAATCAGTCGGGGAGCCCTAAACATAACATCCATTCTTAAAATGAAGCGGTCAGTATTAGGGCTTCTCACTGTGGCTTGTTACTAGACATATAAAAGGACTGCAGTGCCATCTATTGAAAATGCATATCCTCCATTACGGCCTGAGTTTCTGAATCAGAGATTAGGGACGAGGTTTCCCTGTAATGGGATTGGTCCGGGTGAAGCCCGCTTGGGAGAAACCAGTGCCTACGGACGCCGATCCCTCAAGCGCACCTAAAGTGCAGACATTATTCTCACGGGATATTTCCATTGATCTTTTAAAATCAAATTGCAGCAGTAATGCTGAAAAATAAGCACTGCAGCAAGACGCTCTGTTTGGCCGCATGCTCCCTCAGCAAACCACGATTCTCAGGCTGAGCCCCGGCCTTCATTCAACTATCTGGACAGAAATCAAGAAATATTTGACTTCTCCTGAACATAATGAATCAAGTTACAAAAGTGCACTGTCCCTCAATCCGTCTTTAAAATATTACAGTAATTGGAAATACGAAAAGTGATAGGGAAATACATGTATAATTTATGCGTAAAATAAGCATGGTAACTAGTTGATATATTTTTAAGTCTTCTATTTTTGTTAATAATAAGAGCATCACGTTTAAATTCCCAATTATTTCCCAGGAAGTGTTAATAAGATGTTAGATTTCACAGATTGCTAATATGTGTCTAAAATTTTAGGCATTTTTAAGGCATTTGGCACATTTTAATAATAGTATTCTAGAATCAGGGCCCCACGAAAGCGTACGGATCCAGCAGGCAGGATAAAGACGCCTACACTTCGAATTAGCTCTCCTTTTGGACCTTTGGTGGCTGGGGTCCTAAGAGACGTAGCATTTGCCGACGATCTGGCATAACTCAGCCGTAATGATCTCATCGCCCTCTGTGATTATCCCCGGCCTGGCTGACCTTTTACAGCGAAAACACGGGAAGTAAGAAATGATGGAACTGATGCGTTTGTTAGTCCGGCGTCCTCGGTGAGAGCTGGTTTAGCGACAGCTTTATCTGAGACAAGAGAAGCGGCTACAGCTAATCAGTTTCCTAGAGCCAGTTAAACGATAACATCCAAAGACGCCAGACCACCGCAGTGGCTGTTAAACTGCTGAAATAACACACAGAGCTACAAACATTAATATCTGGGTATGAATTTGTGAGTTTATTTCTCATTTGCCCTATTACGTTTCCGAAAATTCCGAAGACTTGCTGAATAACCAAGTTTGACCAGGGGCTAAAAATTGCATTATTTATATATATATATATATATATATATATATATATATATATACACTCAGATGCACACATACAGAGAGACAAAGATAATGTTCAAAATACGTGGGTATTTCCATCAGAATTTATTACTGCCATACTGGCTTGGAATTACAATCAATCTCAGAATCCACAGTCACATGACACGCCGACATCATCAACTTGTACTTTAGTGTCCTTGGAGCAATTATACATAATACACAGTAAAGTAAAGAGCTGAATGCTGAAATTTTATTTTCAAGATTTCACTTCAATGGCTATTATTATGCGATATAACCAGGAAGTCAGTTCAAAATGAGTTCAATGTGAACCAAGACAAAAAAAAGCCCCTATTACCTTCCTGGTCAGTAATGATGGCTTGAGAATAGCAGCGTTCTATGCATGCATTCATCTGTTAGTTTATTGATTTTATTTAAATGGCTTGAGCATTTTATGCCTTTGTTCTGCACTGTTTTGATGGGCTTATCAAAGGACGCTGCAGAATAGCAGAAGGAGGTTGGATTTCCGAGCCTCTTCAGAGAGACTGCTGGTGCAGGCGTTCACTAGCAGATCTTCCCACACAAGGACAGGTCACATGCTTACTGCCAGTATGAAGGGGACCCACAGGGAAGTGGCATTCTGTGTCAGACCCGGGGACCGACAGCGCATCCGGACCCAGGTTTAATAAGCCAGTGGTCACCAGCGGACCCCCCAAGTCAGCTTTGTGTTACTGGTGGAAATTGGGCCTCAGGAAAAAAAGATTTGGGGATTCCTGTACTGTCAGAAAAAATACCAATTTATACCTTTGAGGTACAATTACTTGTCAGTGGGGCTGTACAGAAATGGACGCTGAGGAACATTTCTGTACCATGGGGGGGGGGCGGGTACATTAATGTTGTTTATACCTTGGAAACGTTTCTTAGACTAAAAGGTACATTTACCTACAGCTAAGGTACAATTGGCAGACCCTTGAGGGTACAGCCCTAGTGATAAGTAACTGTACCCTCAAAGGTACAAACGCTCTGAAGTGACTTTCAATGCATCCCAATAAACTGGTTTGCTGACAGAAACGTAACACCCAACGCAGGACAAAGGATGTGTGAGTACTGGGCCTGGTATTCAGTGCCAGCAGATTACAGTTCTCGGGTACTCCAACCCACTTCATTTAGACTAACGGCTGCCAATATGAGTCGGATCAGGTCACATTTAAAATCTTGCAGTGTGTCAAACATTATTCTTGTGAACCATAAGGTATCTGCCGCTGTGAACTTTTAAGGGAATGAGTGATAGTTAGAGATTGCGTGTCAAAAGTGTGGGGGAAAAAAAACTCACATTATGCATCAACATGACATAATCAGTTTTGGAGATTGGTGATTGGTTTATCTCTCCTCCATTGTACACAGATTTTATACAGAAGGAGTCGCCACACTTTGTCAACTCGCCGGTTTTTATTGTGAATAATGCTGCTTCAATCGCCGTGCCCGTCGCCTATTTATCTTCGCCTTTTAAATCAGGAACTTCAATCACTCTCCTTGCTGTACGGGTGGGAAGAAGCAGACAATGTGCAGGAATTCGGCGGCACCCAAGGAGAGAACCGTTGGACAAACAGCCTGGATGCAACAGTGGCAATTAAAGAGACTCGGTAACTGAGGCAGAGGTGATTCGGCACAAAAAGAAACTGACACAGTTACTAATGTATTCCTGTGTGAAATCCCAGAAGGCCCAGCAAATGTATGGACAGATGGTATGCAACTCCATGAAATGTCTTATGTAAGTAATATATTTAGTGGTGGGGGAGAAGCCCTTGATTATTACACAGAACTGTGTTGTGTCACAAGATACTGCTGCGATTTCATGTGTGACCTTCAGCATCCACTTGAAAAATAAATGTTTTCTTTCATGCATAATGCAACATGTAGGACCCTGAGCATCCTCAAAATTAGCCGTAATTGCCCAGTGAATATAACACAGAAACATCCAAGATCAAACCGCAAAAGGAGTCTAAGCTCCTTGCAGGAAAACGTAGCGTTGTACACACTGGCCAGGATATACTTTCATGTTCATATTCGGGGGGAGGGAATTAAATGCAGTAACTACATATTTCATAATTTTCCCTAGACAAGTCAGTGACAGATCTCAAAACATGTGTTCCTCTTGTAGGGGAGCACAGGGTACAATCAATCCTGCGACAATAAATACACAAAATAGGAATGAGCGAATATATGATAAAGTGTATGAATACAGATGTGTAAAATTAACAGCCACTTTTTGTAGTTATTTGGGGATGTTCTGGCCTGTATGTTGGGCAGCACTGTGGTCTCTCACCTCTGAGGTTGTGGGTTCAAATCCCAGTGTGAGCTGAATGATCTCCTGGCGTTAATAATAATAATAATAATAATAATAATCTTTATTTATAAAGCACTTTAAATACATTGAATGCAGCACAAATTGCATCGCATATGAGATTAAAATAAAACCAAAGACAGGGAAGCGACTAACATGCAGGTCAATGAAGTAACACAAAGACGGAATAAATCTCATTTAAATAAATGAGTGCGAATAATAGCACTGTCACCTCACACCGCTGGGAACTGGGTTCGAGTCCCCACCAGGGCTCCATGTGTATGTGGTTTGTATGTTCTCCCGGTGTTGTTGTGGGGTGTCCTCCAGGTACCCTGGTTTGTGTGACTGGAGTGTGAGTGACTGGTGTGTGAGTGTGCCCTGTGATGGGTTGGCGCCCCATCCTGGGTTGTTCCCCGCCTTGTGCCCTGTGATGGGTTGGTGCCCCACCCTGGGTTGTTCCCTGCCTTGTGCCCGTAGCCTCCGGGATGGGCTCCAGACCCCCGTGACCATGAATAGGACGAGCGGTTTCAGAAAATGGATGGATGTGAGAGTAAATAAAAGCGAAACAAAAAATGAATAAAATTAAATATAGAGGGATGAAAAGGTCAAAAGATATAAAAGTATAAGCAAGTAAAAATTGGAAATAATACCGTATTTCATGGATATAACAACAAAACTGAGACAAAAAGAAATAAATAGCAGCAAGTAAAAGAAGGCAAGCAGACAATAGCACAATGATATAAGCGAACAGGAAAATAAAATGAAATAATGTAATAAAATCCTATGAATTGGTTTTAAGGGGAAACCTAAAAAGATGCATTTTTGTTAGCTTTTTAAAAGTGTTATGTGAGTCAGCGACTAATGATTTTCATGTGGGACTCTCCCTGCAGTCCACAAACACCTGGCTGGGTTAGGTGCCACCTGAGCACGATGTCCTGCATTGGGCTTGAATTCCATCCAGAATGCCCCCTGACTTACACTCTGTGATTTCTGGCATGGGGTCCTAGCCCCCGCCATTTTAATGCAGCGTGATGAAGTACTGGATAAGTACAGGGTAGCTATGAAAGGTGGATGGATTTTTTTTCATTATTCACAAAGACATGCTTGCATGATGTGATCGACAAACAGAAGAGAAGTACAGTCACGGGGAAGGCAGTGTGAGGTTCGGTGAGCTAGCCTGCTGTGACCATAGTGAAAAGGTTGTTGGTTCAAATCCCAGGGTAGGCAAAGTGGTTTTACTGTTGGGCCATAATAAAAGGCCCACAACCCCCAGTAGCTCTAGGGGCTAGCTGACCCTACTTTTATATTAAAAAATATATTAAAACAAAAGTTTGTTCTTTTGTGCAAAAGGGTTTGCTAAATAAATAAACGAACAACACCAAGCTCACCACTATTTCTCATAGAGGAGGGTCTGTATACAAGGTCCACTGCGCTGTCATGTAGTTCAGTCAGTAACCTGTATAAGTCACAGTACTCCTCACCATCTCGGCACCGTCTGGATTCCCTTTGCAAATTGACTTCATTGCTTTCCATAAATGTCGACCTTAACCACTGATAAATATAGGAGCATTTTTGTTGGGCATAAAATAATAGACCTTAGCTTAGTAACTGACAGTGCTTTCGATGAAGGGCTTAACAGAGAACCGCTGTGACCTTCCCAGACGTTCTGCACGACGTTGGTCGAGTATGTTCTTGGTATCGACAAAATAAACGTACCTGGACATTATGTAGAGTATCAGCTCAGCAATGGACTGTCTCAAAATGAGCACGTAATGATTATTAAGAATATAATCAGGAGTAATTGCATGTAATAATTAAATATCTGTGCCTGTCTCGTAAAGTCATGAAGGAGTTGGCCTCAGAAGTTGCTTTAAAGGACAGCCTCTCTAGAGGACAAACGCTTTCCAGGGGAAGAAAAGGGGGCATGTGAAACATCTAATTTTTAACCCCTTAAAAATGACAAGGAAAGTCATAATTTTCCCAGAGTACGCTTTAAAAGGCAGGGTACCATGTTGGGGCATGTCCTCTAACTTTAACTTCCTCTCCTTGATGCTCTGGATTGTTTTTTTTTTTTAATTCCTTGTCTTACCTTTAAAATCTGAAGTCGTGCCAATATATTATTAGCATTTTGGCAGCCTTGTCACGGGTTTAATGGAATGTGAAGCCGCTGTGGTCTCATCTATTTGAATTAGCTGTTTCTGGGCGCCCGTCTCTGACGGCCCTCAAAAACAAAGGGGGGGGCTCCTCTGGGGGCACTAAACGATCTCATGATTGATGGCCGCAGTTGGAAAAATGAGGAAACGATGCACCTAGAGCAGCAGCAAGTGTTAGCGGGCATGATGTGCTGTTGCCTTTTGCTAGCGTGTGTTAGTGTGTCATTGTCTTTCATTAGCATGTGCTAGCGCATCGTTGTCTTTGCTAGCACGTGTTACCGCACTGTTGACTTTCATTAGCATGTGCTAGCACGTCGTTGTCTTTGCTAGCACGTGTTACCGCACTGTTGACTTTCATTAGCATGTGCTAGCGCGTCGTTGTCTTTGCTAGCACGTGTTACCGTACTGTTGACTTTCATTAGCATGTGCTAGCGCGTCGTTGTCTTTGCTAGCATGTGTCATCACATCGTTGACTTTCATTAGCATGTGCTAGCATATCATTGTCTTTGCTAGCATGTGTTAGCGCATCGTTGACTTTCATTAGTGTGTGCTAGCGCATCATTGTCTTTGCTAGCATGTGTTAGCTCATCGTTGACATTCATTAGCATGTGCTAGCATATCATTGTCTTTGCTAGCATGTGTTAGCGCATCGTTGACATTCATTAGCGTGTGCTAGCATATCATTGTCTTTGCTAGCATGTGTTAGCGCATCGTTGACATTCATTAGTGTGTGCTAGCGCATCATTGTCTTTACTAGCTCCGGCTCACTTGGATTGACATCTCACCTGTCCAGGATTCCTCCTTAAGTCTAAACATATTCTGGATGACAATTTGGCATAGCTGAGTTTAGTTTCAACCAAATCAGTTGAGTATAAAGGGCCATAGTCACAGAGTACTCAACTGTTTGGTTGAAACAAAACCTTGGCTTGTACTTCCCGGACCTGAACTTTCGTATCTGTCTGTAATGGATTACCTTTGTGAGTGACTTACCCAACACTGTGAGTTGCCCAGCGTGTCCAGATGTGTCCAGACTGGCAGTCCCTCCAGGGTAACTAAGAAGCTAAATGGACTATGTCAGTGAATATGTAGAAATTTTCTTTTGTAATGCTGGATTCTTTCAAAACACTCATAATGATGTGAATGGAGCCTGTCATCTATGTATTATGGGGAGTGTGTGGCTAAGTGGGTCTGGAAACTGCGTCTGTGGTCAGAAGGTCAACAACTCAAATCCTGGGTCAGCGGAGTGATGTCACTGTTGGGCCCCAGAGGAAGGCCCTTTGCTCCAGGTACCCTAGGCATCGTCTGACCCCAAATTCACAGAAACGTGTCACATTGGATAAATACACACATAGTTTTCATTCATTCTTTCACTACTTCGGTCCTCGTTCCATTGTCCTCCAGTGACTTTCAGGCATCGGAAGAGGACAACAATGAAGTTTGTGTGGTGCGTTTGATTAGCACGCTAAATGGCCTATAATCAATGACGTAATTAGCATTGTGCCTGCGCGATCACAATCTAATTTTGTGATAATTCAATAATGGAATTATCGGGCAAAGGCATCACGTGAGACCTGTAGATATGGGCGATATCACGAAACTGGGCCACTAATTAAATGTCCAGACACATCACCCTCTATCACAATCTCTGGCTTTCTCTCTCTCTCTCTCATCAGGTGGGCAGCTAAACCTTGCATTTTCAGATAAGCAACAGCTATATTTGAGGATGAAAACACTAACAGCCACAAGGGGATAACCATGCAGAGATGATAGGGTTTCCAACCGCTTATGTACTCAATTACTGTGAAGCAAGACACTGTTCAATGCCAGAGCACAGCAAATGCAGAAGTGAGGTTTGGAAATGGTGTATGAGTATGTGAGTGTGTGCATGCCTGCCCTACCATGGACTGGCATCCTGTCCAGGATAAGCAGTTACAAAATGGACGGATGGATGGATGGATGGTGTAGAAGTTTTTCAGACAGTAGCACAAGACTAATGGTGTGAACAGGCAGCATATTAAGTAGAATGAAAAATGCATGAGTATACCTTATTTAAAGATCATCTTTTGCGTTTAGTCGAGTACTGAGCAATATGAACGTCTCTGAGCACTATGCCGATGATATTCTTGTTTATTTAAAAGGATTATTAACATATAGAAACTTCAGTTTTCATATGAGATATAAGAGGTACCACAGAATTCATATTAAAACTAATTACTGCAAACTGAAGACATTTGAAATAACAGGGGGTACAGGGGGGGTGTAAAGCGTTTTCCCTAAATGTCCTGACACTCATGGCTTTCCCCGTGATCCGATAACAGGAAATCTGTCAGTCACGCGCTATTAACGGTAAACGAGCCCTAGGAGAGCACGTTGCAGAACAAGAAACGGCGATGTGTATCCGCGTGGCGGCCACAGTGACACAAACGTGCAGCTTACGTCTTCACCACAGCATCTGTAACCAAACTAGCTATGCAGACGTGACGCCGAGCTTACAGTGAGTGACTTGCACAGTTTCCCTTTTCAGTTCGTAAGCACTGACCTCATTTAAATGTACGATCTTTCACTCTCCCTCCTTCTAATGTTAATGTTAATACTTAACAAGCAAACTCTTTAGTACCAGATTTAAAATATTTCTAATATTTCAAATCTAATCTCTTTAAACATATTCATTTATTTTAGCATGATTGCATGATTAAGTTAACTATTAGCCAATTGCGGTTTAATAATATCATTTTTCTTTATCATTATCCTTTTATTATCAGAATCAGATTTTTTTTCCCCCCTACACTTTTAGCCAAAGTAAAATGGCTTTTTTGTTGTTAGACAGTCCCTATGGTAACTGGGGGTTAAGGGCCTTGCTCAGGACCACGGCGACGGCGTCACCCCACTGATCCTGAGTTTTAATTGGCAACCTTCCGATCACGGGCAAGCTTCCTACCCCGCAGAGCCACACTACGCCTGCATAGCAAACGAGTACGGGTGCGGAGTGTGCAGTATCCTTGCCCTACAATCACGAACGGCACCCACAAGAGCTGAACTCCACCAAAACGACCTCTAAGGAGTAGCGCAAGACCTCAATAATAACTCAGCTACACAGCATGACTAATCTCTCACATCGTCGCCAAAAACAAAATAACGTCGCCGTCAAAAACGCATAAAGCGACGTCCTGTTACTTCTTGACTGAGGGCTTTTTTTTACGTGACCCCTTTTTTTATACTGTAGAGAAGATGAATTTCTTTACATGAGGGAAAAAAAGCTCACCATCTCGGAGACAAGGCGGGGGAATCCGCCTTGCGTCAGCTGGGGACGAGGGCGGTGGTTGCTATGTTCCCCGTCGTGGTCTCGCGTCTTTGAAATCCCCCGTCTGTCCACTTCACTCTTATCACACTGCTTCATTTGAACTCGCCGCCTCACCCCTTGAATAAAGAAAGAGTAGATTATGAGTTTTAATGAGAGAATTTTTAAAAAGGAAGGGGGAAAAAAAAGAGGGAACCCTATCACTGCACGTCACTTTTTCCTGCTTAATTACTTCGTAAAGCATTTTAGCATATTTGAAAGAAAAAAGGGGAGTGGGGGGTGTGTGATTTAGGCCTGTTTCCCTGACATGTTTAATTGTGTCAGCAAATTGGGCCACCTCAGCGGCGTGACCTTGCACAGACTTTCAAAGGTTTCCCGCTTCGGGGCTTTGCACATTATAGCTGCCAGCTGGCCAGTGTCACTAGCTTGGTGTGATGTTATGTATGCATATATGTTCCTGCACTACAGTACCCATGAGGCTATGCGTGGGTAGAGTGAGAAGACGCAAAGAAGATGTATGTAAGATACAGAGGTGTGTTTTTCAGTAAAGATTATTGCACGCACCCACACTTGTCTTTAAAAGACAAATGTAATACTTGGAGTCTGGAAGAATTTGCACACAAATCTCAACAAAGGTACATTTCTTCCAGCGTAAAACTATAGTTTTAGCTATAGTTATATATATATAGACGCATATTCCATAACAAGGCAGTTTTTTTTTTGTTTCTTTTTTTTTTTTTTTTTGCCTTTTTCATTACTTGTTACGTGTAAATAATTCACGTCGACGCCCGCTGACACAAGGGATTAGCTGTCTGCGCTGTTCGCATGCCGCAGATGCGCCGGCAGAATTAGCCGCGGCAACATGGACGCCGCGCTAACGGACATATGTTCCATCCCGCAAACCGCCATCTGGCAGTCGACTAATCTGCCCACAGCTGCTGCCGGAGCCAGAGTGAGCGCTCGCTGTCACACATGTGACAAAGTTCCCACAAAGCGGAACGCTCCGCTTTACTCCAGCAAACAGCGTTAAAAATTCATGCAGAACGTAAACTGCGATGGGTTAGCACGTGTTGGGCACCCGCTAGGATAATAGTGTTCCTTTAGCTTGTTCGTTACTCGAATTAAAACGTGCCGTAGCCGAGATGTGTCCACGGCGATTTGGCCGAGGCATCCACGTCTAAATCTAAAGTAACAGCGTGGGCTGCGGTATTATGGGTAATTTCCCTCCGTCTGCTCTCCCATCTGCCTTGGAGCACAAACAAAAGGTACGTTTTCAGTCAAGTAAATCACACACATGTGTCAAGGCCGTCTTAAACGTTGTCCTTAAGACACTGAAGGTTTGCAGCCGTACAGTATTCCTACGCCGCAAATGAGCTGTTCCTCAGACAATGAAGTAAAAGAAAAAAAACAACCTGTTATTTTATTTATAACGGATAAATTTCATCCAGTAGTGTTGGCAGCAGATTTTCACAAGGGGCAAGACGTTTGTGGGGGGGGGGGTTGTGTCAATGGTAAAAGTTGTCACCTGTGCTTCCACAATATGTCTTACTGTATTTGTGTAACATTTCTTTGGCTGATTATTTTTGTGGGGAGGGGTTAGCTATCATCAGCTGCATAAATGGACAGGAATAATGTGAAAGCCAGCCGTTCCAGCCCCAAAGCATACGCCGTCAGAATATTCAGCATGAGGAAACATTACAACTTCTTGTCTTCTGATAAGATATATCGACCATGCTCACCGTTCTGCTATCCTTTCCATCACTTCTACACCCATTTCAAAGACAAACTGTGCACTGTCAGCTTTAAGTGGATGTACCTGTTTCCCAGGAAACGCTTACTCCATGATAATGGCAGATTTCGACTTTGCTCACCTTAGCATCTGTGCGGAAGAGCGTTTCAATCACAGCACACTCAACACCGACTCGGGTGAAGCCCAGCTCATGTTCCCCAATCCCACAGCTACGCCAGGGTCGGAACGCCGTCTCTGCATGGGGGGGGGGGGGTGTTCCATCGATTTCCTGTTTGCTGGAAATAAAGGTTCTGCAAAAGTGGATGATAATCTAGTGAGTCTAACCAAAATAATATTTAGAAATTTATTAACATCAAAATAACCAAAACAAAAAAAATATATATATATATGTGTGTGTGTGTGTGTGTGTGTGTGTGTGAAAACCCTTTAACTTTCATTAAAGGGGGTTGGAGTATGGCTGTACGGGTTGGGATTGGCATTGGGAGGCTGGTGGGCCCCTGAACAAGGCCCTTGAGCCCCAATTGCTCCAGGGGCCCGCTGCACTCGGACCAAGCCTGTGATGTCACCCCTAGGCGTGGTCTCGCCTGTATATGTAAGACGTTTGCCCGTGTGTCCCGCGAGATGGGACCGGCGAAAAGCCAGTTTCCCCACGGGGATGAATGAAGTGTTACTAATCTTTTATTTTACAGCGTCAATTAGCGTCTCTCTAAAGGACGTGGGCTGTCGGGGGCTGACATTAGCAAACCCCCAGTGGCCCCTTAGTTGGTCCTGCCGTCCCGTAGCGTCTGTGCCAGTACCGCCTCCGCTTAAACAGCCACTCCTCTGCTGAATGGCCGAAATTACTTTCATTAAGGAAATAATTGGTTTAACTGAGGGCCTCGCTGCTTAGGTACAATGAAGTCATGCATTCACAATGCCCAGCCTGAACATGGACTGGAAACCCATTTTAGACAAAACGGCAGGAGGAACTATTTCTTTTCTTCTTCTTTTTTCCATCCACTCCATCTACCTGGTCGGAACACCTACATAATTCAATCCCGGCCTCTAAATTTTCAGTTGTACAAATTCTTGCATTTTTGCACAACAAAACCACATCCAAACTGCATCCTGTTACTCCTCTACGAGCTTCTTGCAGTGGTATATTTGTTTCCCTTTTATCCTTCAGTCATTGGCACCTTCGGATACAATCCTAAAACAGGGGCAATTTTAGGACTTTTTTAAAGGGTGGGAGGGTGATTTATCACATGCCTTGAATCAGTGAGTGACACGGTAGGGGAGCAATCAGCTTTCAGCTGGAGCCTGCTTCATCACCGATGTACCTAAGGGTTCTCTGACTTCTGACATCTTACTTCCTTAGCATCTCTTTCCTTTCAGCTGCAGCCAAATCTTTGGATGCCTCGACAGTGCAATGAACCCGTGTTCTTTTAGCGTGGAAAATTTCCTTCCATTACCTGTCTTACCCGAGTCACGAAAGAGTTTGTGTTCAAGTGTGGGAACCAACGTTATTCACATTTGCATAGAAAACGCAGGTTTATGTAAAGCAAACACTAGCAGCAGAAATCCTTGCAAGTTTGCAATATTCTTGAAAAATGACCAGCTGCTTAATTGTACAACCGGCTAAATTCAGCATTAGGCGAGGGGTTAAAAGTTATAGATTGAAACACTTTGCAGGCTGATTTCGATATGGGGGCTGTAAATTATTGTGAGCGAGACAAGTCTCCGGTCGTTTTGATTTATGAGCGTCGGAGTCACACTTACCTGCTTGGCCCATTAAACACATTTTCCATGGGCCATCATTTGCATGTAAGGAAAGTGCTTTGTTTCCGCTTTTTAAATCAGGGTTTATCCATTTAAATTGTCCAGAACACAGTTGGAATGTTTTGTGGGGGGGGTTGGTTCAAGTTAATCTTGGGAATTAGATTATGTTAAAATTTCATTTACATACTTCCTCCACGTTTGTCAGATTTGGTAGCCGAAAGTGAAAATCGCTTGAATAAAATCAGCTCCCTCCTGTTCTAGATGTACCTAGCGTCGCACCTTAATGAATGCTAAAAACGCTCTTATCTTTGGTCTCCTTGCGGATGCCGGTAAACAAGATAACGTTCTGCAAATAAATGAACGCTGTCACGGTAATCGAGCGGCCTGGCTATTTACCGTTCGAACAACTGATCAAACAGTCCAAGCGATATATTCCAAAATGCTCAAGACGGATGGCATTTTGGGAATCGCAGATTGTCATGTTTGGGTGAATTGTATAATGAGGGCCTCGCGTCTCACAATATTGACACGCCGTGTTTGCGAAGTTGCATCGACGTAATGAAACTTTCTTCCGCTCGACTGTGGTTTTAGATGGAGACGCCGTGGGAGATGAGTGTTTAAGCACCTCTTAAGCGTCACTTTCTGTGACACCATCTTTCTCTCTCTCTCTCTCTTTTTTTTGAGCAGAGTAAATATTGGATGATCAGTTTGTGTGTCAAGTCCCAGTGCTACCCCAACATCACGGCAAACAACCTTTCTTGTGTAAAATGTTCCTGTCAAAAGTATCTTTGTGTGTATAACTTGAACTTCAGAGAGTTGTTATTGTAGACTTTGGGAAACCAAGGATGCCTCTGAATGTATTGCGACAAAACATTTCACTGTTCCACCACCCCGGAACAAGTACGCTCTGACAGATTGGCAAACACAGGGGAATCATCTCGCACTGCATTTTAGGGTATCGGGGCGACTCCCACGTTTATTCCAGCTTGTTGCAAAAAGAATACGTCATAGCAGAAAAACACTGAACACGGAGTCACCATAAGGCATTTCATGTTAATATATGATTTTATAATGTACACTGTCTGGCTAAATGTATTTGAACGCTACATTGTCTGTTTCCTCATTCCGAAACCAACGGTACTGATATGGAGTTGGGTACACTTCATTCCTCTAATGTCCTCTAGACTTCTGGGAAGGCTTTTTATTGGATATTGGGATATTGCTCTTGGGATTGGCTGCTGTTCAGCTTGTGTGGCCTATCGCTTCATAGCTGAGCTGCTTCCCAGGCGTCATGACCTGCGTAGCATGACCACTTTGCTTGAAGTTGGCTGGGGCAGATGTAGCAGAAACGGCTAGCTGGGAAGATGGCGTCTGACGACGACGCCAAGTGGAAAGTCACTCACCTGTTCTGCATGACCGGCTATCCTGCTGCCAGTATTGCTAGAGGATTGTATGGCTGTGTGCTTAATTACACAACTTTGCCAGTTATGGATGTGGCTTAATTAGCCAGCTCCTCTAATTAATACAGGCGTTCCCATACCTTTGGCCATATAGTGTACTTACTTGGGGGGGTGGGTTCCCAATATTTTAGAATTTCAATCAATATGTTTCTATAGCAACCGTGATTTAGGTTCGACCCCCGCCAATGCATCTTAAATAAGCACCTTTCACTATTAAACCTCAAGCTTACATTAGCTGCAGCACTAAGGTGAGCATCACACCCTGCACGCTAACATCTGGGGGACGTTCTCACACCCTGCAACCTAACATCTGGGAGACGTTCTCACACCCTGCAACCTAACATCTGGGAGACGTTCTCACACCCTGCAACCTAACATCTGGGGGACGTTCTCACACCCTGCAACCTAACATCTGGGGGACGTTCTCACACCCTGCAACCTAACATCTGGGGGACGTTCTC
>JAODLC010000015.1:3166094-3181009 GCA_026781145.1 Hippopotamyrus pictus
AACGTGGCATGTCCAGCAGTACGATAAAATAAAACAATATGCTACGTGTTAAAATAGCTGGGATTCAGCCTAAAAGCGGACTGCCCTGCTGGAAGCGTAGCGACAAATCAGAGGGAAGGAAGGCAGATCAGCCGGGGTCCAGAAGCCACCATAAGGACTTTCTGGTTTGTCACGATGCCAGAGAACCTCTCAGGAAGGACCCTCAGGCAACGCTGCGGCCAGCCCCGCATGGGCAGAGCGATTCATAGAATGAAGCAACCCTTGACATGAACTGGCAATGCAAGCTGGTTCTGTACTCTTCAATGCAAAGCCGTGCAGAGTGAGATGAACTCATTCTCTGCTTTTCTCCTACAATTCCGGATAAGACATATTATCATAATAATAAACATTCAAACATAGAGAGGAGACTGAAAAGGGGGCACTTATCACGTCAGACGCACATTAATGACTTGAGCAGCACAAGGTAACTCTAATGTAAGAATAGTGAAATGAACTGGCTTTGCAACCTTTCACAGGATCCGTGATTAATGATATATGAATAATTCACTCTTTTAAAAGTAATTATCAACCCAGGTGAATAATGGTATTCAAAGCTTGTATGATAACTATATAAATCTAACCAGGTTAAATTCCCAAAATGTTTCCTCCAATGAAAACATTAGCGAAAGTGAGGGCCACCCCCTATTCTTCTTGGTAGGATGAGTCGTGTGACATCCCCAGTCACCGTGATTTATGTCACCTGTCTGGTTGTCACTTACCACAGGTCGATTGTCGCTTTGTGCTGCAGTAACCGTGGCGACCCAGTGTGGTAACACCAAGCTGCAGATCCTGCTTGTACCCTTGGCCCCGAATCCTCAGAAGCCAAGTTCCTCTCGCTAAGTGGTTCTGTTCCCTGAGTCTGCCAGATTTTTTGTTCCACTTACATTTTATTTATTTAGCAGATGCTTTTATCCAACGCCACGTGCATTTGAGAAAGCAGGTTCAGCCAGTACCTGGAGCCATTGGGGGTTAAGGGCCTTGCTCAGGGGCCCCACAGTGAAATCACTCAACTGACCCTGGGATTTGAACTAGTGACCTGCTGATCACAGGCACAGCATTTTAAACGACCAAGCACACACTGTCCCTACAATTACTTCACAATTAATTCATAAGCGCACACAGACACACACACACACACACACTATAAAACTGTATAGTATAACTATAAGAATCACTTTCTCCTGGAATTTTTTTCACAATTCTTCACCATACACACGATACACAAAGCATTGATTGTTTAAATATACAGATATGCTTGTGAGAGAAGGCAATGGGCAGGCAACTCGGTGAAGAGAAGTCAGGAGATAAGCCACTGCAACCAGCTGTGGACATTTTACTAACGACAGACAGCAACGCTGCGGGAAATGCGAGGAATCCGCCGTTACGGATGTTACACTGACTGCGGAGCTGGTACAGATGGTGTCCCAGTTAGAAAACAGGACAGGCTTGGAACCTGACTGTCTCTGACAGGTCACGCCACTGACACGCATGTGCACGTCGAGTTTTAGGAGGTGCCTTTGGATGGGAATGAGATGCGGGGGGAGAAGATGAGCAGCGTGACGGCACACTAATAGCTAAAGAATCAGAGAAGCACATCTCACAAAGGGGTCACAGTGATTACGGTAAAAGTTTGGGCTTTTATTCTGGGGGGGTGACTTTTTATTTCTGCTTCTTGCTCTCCAGGGACTTTCAAACACTCCCTTTCAGATGTTCATTTGAAATATATATTTAATTTGTTTCTGATGCAATTATTTAATGTTTTTAGAATATTCAAGAACATTAAAAAAAAAGCATTAATTCAAATATGCGCTACTTCACTGCCAGTACTTGCATTACAGATAAACAAGCAATTTTTTTTTCTAAAGCAGCGTAGAAGGAAAATATTCCATCTGTCCAAATTCAAATGAGACAACTCCAAAGGTGCCTTTCACAGCTCTGAAGGTGAAAAGTGTGGAAGTTTAACACGGCTATTATTAAGAGCGTGTCATGCTGTTTTTAAAAAGGTTAAAAGAGAAAAGAAAAAAAAAAACAGTATCTGATTCTGAATAGCTCTAAAAAAAGACAGGAAAATTAAGTCTGGGCACAGGTTGCATTTTTTTATTAAACCAAACGTGGAAAGAGGAGACCAGGTGTTTGCCGGTCATTAAATATTGATAGGGGTCAGGAGGGTCATAGAAATATGAATTTGCCGTTGCGTCTCCAACTCAACTCATTTCTCTTATTTCCGTCTGGCAGATATGTGCGGCTTAACATGTCATGTAGCTGTTGACAATATTTTACATTTCATTAAATATGAGGACCTCTGAGGCCACAAATCTGTGTCGCGGGAAACAGCAGGTCCTTATCTCTCAAGCGGACCGACCTAACTATCGATTTTAAGCGAGAGAGTCGGGATTAATTGTACCTCAAATGTAGCCGCGATTCAGCAGTCGTTATAAATAAACAAAGTAACAATATCATGATAAACACTAATATATGTTTTGCTTTGTTTATCCACCATCTGTATTGCTGTGAACGCAGAATTATGTCAGAATTATGTAGCACAATTTTGAATGTTTTGCGCTTTCTGTATTGTTTTGTATTTAGACGTTCCTAACAGAAGGTGGCTGATGAATTAAGATCGGGAATGCACTTGTTGCACACGGCCAATGAAGACCTTGAATCTTGAAATTTAGCCGTACTGCATTGTAGCACAGCAGTTTGAGCACCAAGACCGTCGCGTGGAAAGGTGCCTGTTTAATGGCCCCTGTGAGCGCTGCGGTACAGACAATGGCGATGTTGACCCACAGTGTAGCAGATGAAGTCTTAAAAAGGTACAAATCAATTCTTCCTTCTTCTGATGATTTCTTACTACAGATATACATATATAGCTTAGGGGGTCCCAACCTTTTGATGCCTATGGATCAGTTTACGGCGGTATTTCACAGGCTGGTAAAACAGGCGTTTCGGGTTTCCCCACACTAAAATTTGCTGGGGGGGGGGTGCCTAATTAAGCTAGCTGACCAGCACATTGGATACTGCCCATGCTGACATGCATTTGACTGTGACCTCACAATTAATCATTAACGTAGCGAGTCAGCTTGACAGATGGCAGGGTACAGGTGAGTGAAAAACTGGTCTCCAATGGCCACCGACCAGCAGCGATGAAACGGAGCAAATAGGAAACAGTGCAAGTCAGAAGTACACAAGAATAGTGTACAAATAGTGTACAAAAGAAACCAATAATTCTAATTATCAGCAATTATATACAGACGGTCCTACAAGATGAGATGCTTATATGAAGATCCAGGGCTCCCAGAAGCTCCTGCGTCAGCCAGACCCTGAGAACACACATGTGCCATTTCACAGTACGCTTTTCTCCACCACGCATTTCTAACAGAATGCCTGTCAGGCATGTTTCCTTATTTACTCGCCGCGGGTCGCGCAGCACCGTTCGGCAGACCTCACTTTCACCCTCGGCTGCAACCTGTGGACCGATCCGCGGGAGTTTTGGACGGCCGCCCGGAAAGCTGCCTGCCCTGGAGGACCGACGTCGCTCCACGGGCACCGCCGAAGCCGGTCATGTTCCGGAGCCGCGGAGCTTCTGCTCGCCACCGGCGGATGCTCGTCCTCGCGGCTCCGCCGGCGCTCGCGGAGCCGCCTTTTCTGGCCGAGCGCCCTCGGGTTATCGGACTGCCGATTTTTTATTTAAGGCTGACATTTTACAAATAATACGCTTTATTTACGGACATCGCTACCCTTTACCCAGGGACGCAGAGGCATGGTAGGAAAGATAAAAGGGAAATTGCAAGCATTGCATATAAACTGAGTTCTCACGCTAATGGCAGACATTTCACAACACCATAAAATATATTTTTATCCCGGCATCTGCTGTGTAGTTCCCTATTATAAGACTTGTATAACAGCTGATATTTTAAAAATAGGCCTATACCTAAATGGGTTATAGTACCAGCAGTAAAACAGAGCAGGTTATAAGCCAATTAAGAGTGTTTAGGATCCCTCTTTCATGCCTTCAGTTGGAGTCTGACCTCCTGTCTGGTATGTTGACCTCAAATGTTAACTTTATCTACAGCTTTTTATGTAACATATAAACCGTAAGAGCATCACGTTCTGTACGATCTGTCTAGTAACATTTGACACGTAGTCTGTTTGATCGCTTACGCCACTCTGCAGCAGGCAAAGGCAACTTTGAAGTATTGAAGTATACAGAATATGATATACTGACTTCAGTTATAAACCAGGACAAGTGAGTATTTAGATAAAAATGATACAAGATGGAGGTTAAAAAATTATCTCAAGAGACGTGTCAGGTATACGGACTGTGTTTATATTACTTAGGTTAATATCGACATCAATTAGTAAACATTAAAATTTAGTTTCACAAACAACATCTAGTTCCTACTTTGTTTAATCTATACTTTAGTACATATTTCACATTGAGGTCAAACTTATTTCTAAAAAGTGCACAAAATTATTGCCAGGTATGACTGACTGATCAATTTTATTCGTCCCTGGATTTTGAAAGGGATTTTCTTGCATCATAGAGCCAAACTGACAGTTGAAAGGCTGATGAATAGTTGATGAATGAACGTCATAAATGTTGACGGATTGCAGTGATAAGAAACAGCCGTTTCCTGTCACAATTATCTTTGACATTATGTTCAAATTGGAGCTTCTTGAATGATCTATCTATTTCTTTCCATATGGATTCTGTTAAATACTATTTAAATTAGTTTCCCATAAGCAACAAAATGTGCTCAGTTCGAAATACTGATTACCAATTGCATGAACTATGGATTATTTCTCTTATTAAAACTACTAAGAATCATTCTGGCAAACGTGGATTTTTTTTTTCCTGGCCCCAGATGCAGATAATTTTCATAGTTATAGGGCAAAATAAAAACAGTTAAGCAAAAGAAAAAACTGAGAAATTAGAATTAAGCAGAGTAGTTTTTCCAATGCGTCACGAGCACTAAGACAGGCAGAGAGACAATGAGAGGCGGAGCGAAAGACAGAGAGAGAAAAACAGAACGCAACGGGGGTGCAGCGACAGGACAGGCAAGGCAGGCGATGGCCTGGGGTCCTGAGCTGGGGGGTGGGGGCCCGAGAGCAGTCAGTCTCATAGTACATCGCAGCGACGATTCTGCTTTATTTGTGCATTGTGGTTTGCGCAAAAGTGCAACAGACTTTTCTGTGTTGATATTATTAATTTAAATTTCACACTAAAATAATTGCAATAATTTTACCGTATTGGGGGAAGCTGAGCTGGTGGGCCCCCAGAGTCCCGAAAATCACCCCTGGTGAGAGAGAGATAAAAGGAGGAGTCCTGGAGCAGACGAGAGACAAATAGAGAGTGAAGTTTGTAACTGACCTGAGGTAAGATGTAGAGTATCAGGCAGAACGTGCTGCTTCAGCGTCTGCTAAATAAGCTACGTGTTTAATAGTGCAGTTACTGTTTGCGGCCAACAGGGGGCCCCTAAACCACCGGGGGCCTCGCATATATGTGTGGCTTGATTTGTGTTAAACACCTCCGATGATCTCTGGTAATCTTCCGCGGCCCAATTGCCGTCTCTCTCTTGTTTTCTTTTTTCCCCACATTGTCTGGATTCCATTGTAGTGTAACCTCCCTCGATCCGCAGAGCTGTCTTGCTGTGTTCAAACAGCATGGATAAAAGTCCTCTTTGTTTGACATTTGTGAAGACGTTTCCTTTATATTAACATCGGCTTGTATGTAGCGAAATATTTCACTTATATTCAATTATTTACTAATTTAGAATGAAGCTGCTTTTTATGGTGTATATTGTGATTTGTAGGCTACACTTAAATTATACTCGGTATTTTATGCATAACTACGCCTAGAATGCTGTGTTGTTACCTCGTTTAATCCATCGATAGATGGGTTGTTCTAAATTCATAATAGTGAAAGTTGTAAATGGGGACAGCCATATCTTTAATGTCATAGACTTTTTGTCTGCAGTAGGCTATATGTTAAATTATTTCTAAAGATAATAATTCATGCATGGTTTGGGAAACTTTAAAGAATATGTTCAACAAATGTGAAATCGCTATAAAGTATTGCTAGTTTCTACACTACATTAAATAATTAAGGTGATTATATTTTAATATCTTGTCATCTATGAAATAAGGAGATTTTGGGATCGTTTTAGATTCAATTGCACGTTGATTAAATTTAACACACTCAAGCTGCATAGGAACATTACTCGTCTGCTGGTTAATGGGTCAGTACGATGATAA
Organism: Hippopotamyrus pictus; assembly: GCA_026781145.1. Classification (NCBI taxonomy): domain Eukaryota; kingdom Metazoa; phylum Chordata; class Actinopteri; order Osteoglossiformes; family Mormyridae; genus Hippopotamyrus; species Hippopotamyrus pictus. The sequence goes on from JAODLC010000015.1 coordinate 3,172,389, forward strand.
ACTTCCCTCGTTTTTTTTATTTTGGCGGTTGACAAATCACAGCCTAATTATTTCAATCAATCAATCAATCAATCAATCAATCAATCAAAGTTTTATTTGTTAATTATCACTCAAGCACCTCATAAAGGCATCAGATGCAGACTCTGGCAATCAGGAGTCCTAACGTCTGTTAAGCTCCTCTTTATGCAAATGATATTCGGTTCTCTTATGCCTTGTAGAATATTGGTTCTGCTATGTATTAATAAGGCAGTAGCTGTTTGTCAGCTGTCAGGGTTACACTCATTTATCTGCCCGCGATCCGCCGTTTGCCAAAACGCCCCGTATATGAATCCGATGTTTCAGCGATTGTCAAACACATCGGCGGCGCTGGGCTTCTCCTTCACAACTCTGATGTTCCCCACTTTTTGTTCTCTCTTCTAATGAGTACAAATTTCATCATCCTGACATCAGCTGGGGTTTTTCTTCGCATTCAGCCCACGTCTTTTTTTTTTTTTTTTTTCATGCTAGCGCCCCCCGAACAAAATATGATCCAACACTGCGGCAACTTCTCGGTACCGCCAGGGCCGCCGCTGCCTGACGAACGGGGTGCGAGATACGGGGAGAGGAAAACAAATAAAAGGCAAAAAAGATAAGTGCTCGCTGTGATAGGACGTTTGTCATTTGTGCCTGGCTATTTATAAGTCATCATGTGAGGTTTATTTAGCTTTTTACATCGTTCATAGTGAGACGGTGCTATTAATATAACAATTAAACGCGTCTGCGCGTTTCTCCGCGTCCTTTAAACGGGCCGGTGTTCAGGGCAATGGAAAGCAGCGGTGAGCAATGGAATACAAGGCAGCACGTACAGGGTGCTCTCATTTAAGGATTAAATGAAGACAAAACTAATCTGAAATGTTTCGTGCTAGAAGCAGAGAAACAGTAACATATCTGGAAGTGTTTTTTCTTTGTGCTTGAAGCGGAGAAGTTGCCATACGGTAATTCTGAATCACGTTAGGCAATTTTCTCAGTGAATTGTATTTGAGACGGCAAGAACCTAACGAAGAATCACTAGAACTTTAATATGGAGGCATTTTTCTGGCAATCAAAAAAAAAGACTGAGCTGTTACCCAAATGCAGTAGTACTACCTATTGAGAGGGGGGGATAAAGGGGAATTTAAGTAGTTTTACATAAAACGAAAACAACCCAGAGAAAACTTTGAATGAACCAAAGAAATATAATTTCACAGGAAGTGCCATTCAGAAAGAGAAAATGGAGTAGAGAGGCATTATTCCCAGCTGCGTGCAGATGAAAGCGGCCGGGGCGCCAACAGCCCTAACGAGACGTCAGGTTTCGGGAGGCGGCGCTGCCACGCAAACGTGACTGGCACGCGGGCATGTAGTTTAATGGGGGGTGTGTCTCATACAAAACAGGCAAAGGCCCTTGAGTCACATCATCCGCAGGCTGCCCAAATCCCACACAGGAGTCCCACTGTGATCACCAAAGAGATGAAAAAATGTATCACCCGAATGATAAGTGTGCCTAGTTGCGGGAGACATTATAAACTAGTAATCAAAAAATATTAATAATAATAAAACAGGTGGCAAGGGATCCTCTGTTTCTTCAGACAGAAAGGAAGAACTTCACTGAAGAAAATAGTTACAATAACATGTTTTAATGATAAAAAATCTAAAATTTCCCAAAAGAGTCTGAGCAATTTGTATACAGAATGCACAATAATAGCAGCAATAATAATAATAATCCAGCCATCTTCAGAATGCTTATACAGTCTCAGGGACAGGGCCTGACGCCGTGTGACAGCAGAGGGCAGAGGGCCGGGGCTCACGTACACACACAGATACACACAGACACGGAGCAGGGTGGGATTCTGTACTCTGATCTCCTCCAACAGCAAAAACACTTTCAGCTAGGTGGAGAGGTCTCTCTAATGGCGCTTTCCCACTGCCGCCACGACCCCTTCCGCAAATCGATGGTTCTCCGTCGTAAATAATCAGAGTGTACCCGCGCTGACACGGCCCTGCTTACTGACATGGCCGCTAACTGATAATTTAAATGCTAACTGAGCTAGCCTTTGATGCTAATACAAGACGGCGATTCTCATAGACGTGCCAACAGAAACAGTGGGTCTCTACCCCGTGTGAACAGTAAACAAGCATCTCTTTGGATTTACGTCACTGTCGCTCCCTAAACCTGGCGACGCCTTTACTGGGCAAACCTTTCTGCAGTGGAAAACCAAAGTGATAGACTGGCATCTAGTAGGCTGTGTGTGACCCTGGCAAGTGTTTGGAAGATGGATGGATGGATGGATGGATGGATGGATGGATGGACAGGAGGAACACAGTATGGCAGGTTTACTGATATCACATGCATCAGCCTCTCTACCGGGAGCCCGTGAGATGCTTCACTTCACCCTGCTGGTCTCCAGTTCACTTTAGAGACAGTTGCCGTGACACACGGACGCCGACTTTCTCGGCATCAAAAGCGCAGATGACGTCCATGTGGGGGAGCACGCTGTTTTACCTCAGGCCGCCGCCGCTGACCCGCAGTCGACGTCGGTGTGCAGCACAAAGTCCTCGGGACCACACCTGCCCGCTCTGTGGACCCTTTTCAGGGAGGGCTGGGTGGAGAGAAAAAAACCAACAAACAAACAAAAACATAAACACTGACAGGTGGACTTTAGCTACTTACTGACGCCGCACGGAGATCCAGGCCGCGCCTTCAAAACCGCGACACCTCGTTGGGTAGAGATGGCAACCGTTCCACAGCTGACAACACTTAATCCGGCACCGCTAAGAAAATGAACAAAGAAGAAAAGAGTTGCCTAGGCAACCAAAGTCATTATAGTTTATCTTCACTGTGTCGGGGACAGATTCTGTCTTCAGAAGGGGTATGAAATGGCCATCTCTGCACACTCTGTGCAGGCGAATGCAGAAGTGACAAAGGCACGCGTCTGGTAACGTGTAATCACATGGGGTGGTCAGTTACCAGTGGCCTGTGATTTCATAAACACAGTGCTGTCTCCACATTTCTAGATCTTCCTGGAATGCTGCCCAAGGAGGGGTCTCCTGTCTGGCACTTAGCATAGACCGCAAGCTCCCCCCGAATTAGTACTGGATGATTTAACATATTAAGTGTGTAGAGAATCCTTTGCAATTCACATTTTCCTTATTTAGCAGTCACTTTATCCAAAGGGATGCACGTTTTTGAGGAAGCAGGGTCAGACAGTCCTTGGAGCCACTGGGGTTAAGGGCCTTGCTCAGGGACCCAACAATGACATCACTCTGTCACCCCTGGGACTTGAACCCATGACCTAATCAGAGGCACAGCATACAAACTGGCTGAACCATAACCTCCGTCCCACTTAATGCTACAAATATGCCTTTTTCACCAGCATGTGTTCTACAAAGCAAGAGGTGAAGCTGCAACTTTGTGCAGGTGGGTGCGGGCAGCAAGCGGAAGCCACGAGATGAGTGAGGAAAAAGATGTTAAATCCAACCGAAGACCACAGGCAGAATCTCACAGGACAAAAAGCCAAAAACGGAGTACGGAGAGGATCATAGCAGCGCCGACTGAGATCCGTCTGAGCTCAGCGCTCCCGCCTTCCCGAAATAGAACGGACAGAAAACAAAAGTGAGCAACTCTCCCTTAAACCAAAAAGATGTCTACACCAACTTTTTAGGTAGCTGGAGCAATGGGTTGTCTGGGTACCACGAATGGTTCAGCTAGCCTGGCTCTCTGCGATGCAGAGGTGTCTGTCCAGCTAATTCCCTTCCACGTGAATAACGAACGGAAGCTTCGTGGGTCCCCTTCTGCAGTGACACCAGGAGTCTTATCACACTAATTGTCCCAAAGGTCAGGTCCATAAAGTACAAATCCAGACCAAGGTTTTCTTTCAACCAACCAGTGGAGTGACTGTGACTCTTTATATTCAACTGCCTCGTTGAAACTAAATCTCTGGATTATTACTCTCTGGACCTGGACCATTCTGTCGATCATACTGGGATGCGAGCACATGTCTGTAACCAGCAGCAAGTCGATTGTTTCTGGGACTCCACTCATCCCTCTCAGGATGTTTCACAACTAAATAACCAGCCAGTTAGTAGAATCAGAAGAATGTTAGCAGAACAGGTTGCTACAGTATAGCATCTCCTAAATAAAGGGGCAGTTCACCCCAAAACTGAAAAAGTGCATGTTTTAGAGAGGCTTTAGTTCCATCTATCCATATAGGTTGTTCTGCTGGGAATTGCCGATTTTTGGAGATATCATCCATAGAAAGTAGTTTGGATTCTCCCAAATGTAATGTGAGTGAATGGTATTCTTTCTATGGTATTTCAAGCACCAGAAAAAAAAAAAAAATCATTAAAAAAATCGAACAGCAAGGTCTATTGCCAGAAAGTATGACCTGTGATTTAACGCAGATTCTTCTACCGAACTCCACACACCATGGTACTCATGCTCATACCTTCTGCAGTGATGCATTTTACGTGTTCAGCCTGTCTACGATGCCAAATGTGCCTTAATGTAAGTCAAGCTCAATTTTTAACACAGAATAAGAACCTGCCATGATTCAGAAAGTTGGGAAAGGTGACAGGATTTATTTCTCCTAATATCATTAATTTAATTGCCTTTTATTTTGTACTGTGCTGGTTCTGATGCTCCTTTAATTTTTTTTACTACTTACTGCCATTTTTATCTTTGTGCTCTAATTTATTATCAGTAATCGCATGGAGTACAGAAGCTGCAAAAGCAGCTGCGCGGTGACAGTGTTACTTGCACAATGACAACAAAGGTGTTCTATTCCATTCATTCGATTAATAGCCGCAACATGCACAATAAGGCTAACAGTGGAAGCGTGTACTCAGCAAAGAGAGAGTCAGGCAAATAACAGACAAAATATGATTAACCCAGAAGTGGAGTCAAAAAAAAAACACAAAGAACAAACGGATAAGAAGGATGAAAAGATAGTGGACGGTGAAACATTAGCAGGCCAAGTTTACAGCTTGTTCATTTTGTGACGCCACTGTAACAATAGTAACTGATGTGTGTTCAGGAACCTGCAGCCCATACCTCTGGTTACATATCACTTGTTCCTGATTATTTCTGCCGGTCTACCTGGGCGCTTGATTATGAAGCCAGACATGTGCTCAGGCGGTGTGCGGCTTAACACCTGGATCCTGCCTGGGGGCATTAATCAGCCCGCCGACTGCCTGAGCTCGCCTCTGATCAGGCTGCGCTGCGGGCCGGGGGGGGGGTCAGCTCAGGTACCAGACCATGCAGCCCCACTTGCCCCCGGCACAGCATCAGCTCTTGCTTTGTCCTGTCACTGAGAACATCCCCTTTCGGTAAAGTGACTTTACTTCACCGAAAGCGCGCACGTGTATATACGCAAATCGCTCTGCACCGTAAGCAGTCCACAATCTGCTGGCAATACGATATCGATCCAAATCACACTTTGTACTCCGCCTTGAGCCCTGGATTAAGGAAAAGCCTTAAAACAGCGGGACAAAAATGGAAGAAGCTTTGCAAACATTACAGTTTGCTGTCCCATAAAGCAAGCGTTTAAATGGTAGTTTAGGTTGCCATCACACCATACCATTTCATCCATCCATCGGGTACGGAAATAGTGACCGAAACCAATAAAATATCAAATAAAAATTTGAACATAAATTTTGCAGCAATATAAATCAAACGGTCATCAGTGTTATTAAAAGTATTTTTAGTAGGTTATACAATTTATACATTGATTTATCTTCAAAGACTTCAAATTTCATGTGCATGACTCTATATTACACATGAAAGGATTCAATTACAAGAATAAACTAGAATCTCAATCAATTTTCTGTCGTATGTTAATGCAACTTCAACAAAGAGTAAAAAAAAACTATACAAAAGTGTAATTTAAACGTTTAGTCAAACCAATTTTAAGCTTTAAGCTAATGATGCAATGTCCAGTAGTATAGGTACTAATTCAGTTGTAGATACAGATGGCACATTCAGAAGAATTTAATTGTGTTTCCTTCTAAATATGCAAGAAGTTTTATCCCACAACTTTGTTCGATTGATAATGATGTAATTTTCCACTCCTTTGGGGAAAAAAAATGTACAATAATAAATGTAATTAATAGAAAGTGAAGAAATAAACATGCAATTACTTGTGATTAGATTATGATTGTGATTTGCACATTTTTGTTTCTCAAACAGATTTACAAGGTTCCACGGGTACCTGTGCTGAATTAAAGATTTAATTTCTGATAGAATCTGATATGCTCGATCTCTGATAGTGTTAAAACAATAATTAAACCAAAGGCTTAGTTATTATCAAAATACGCTTTCAAAAAGTAATTTGGATTTACACCTTCACTTTGTGCAGACTGTACCATCTGAAACAGTGAGCTTTTAAGCCATGTTGATTATATCTTCCAGGCACTGGGTTGTCAATCCCTTACTGTTTACCAGATGAGCTTTTAAAAATACAGAGCAACACTTTCCAGTCCCCATATGTAATAAAAATCAATTAAATTTTGGAAGCAAAATCCACAGTTGTTGTCATTTGTTTAGCTCTGCAAATAATCTATAAGGTCACTGTGTTTGTGTCACTTCTCACCCACTGGGGCAGGATTAGGTCTTAGATGTCAGTTATCTTTTAGCTTTCATACATTTGGGGGGATTTAGACTCTTATTTGTTCACCATGTATTCAATAACTGTCCTGGAGGATCTGAAATTGTCGATTGTCTTTTCTTTCTAGTAATACTTTGCCACAAATTTGCAGGCTGTCAATCATGCTTTCTCTGTGTTCTTCAGACGATCTGAAAAGCCGGCAGCTGAGGTTAACTTCGCCGTGACGGTGTGATTAGCTCACGGGCCAAGCAGACTTTGATTTCAATCAGTTAAATGTTTCCAGCCTCGAAAACATCTTTCAAAACAAAATATGACATTTTTTTTTCTACAGCACGCAAAGAATTAAAGGATTATTTTGTAACCGTTAATCGGTTGTTAAAATGATTAGGTCTCCGTGTTTTCTCCTAAACCATGTCTAACATCATTTCTTTTCAAACGTCACAGATTGTCACCTGGATAGAAAATCTCTTTGAAAAAGACATTTTGCTCAAAGGTAAATTTATAACTAATTATATAGCAGCATGTCAAATCATTGGTAATGGACTTAACTAGACACTGTGCGTGTAACATCAATACAAGCCAGAGTCTTAGTTACTAATTCCTTTGTTTTGATGCATGATACTGTTTCAAAGTGTAATTTCATGCACTCCCACCCAAACCTGAGACCATCCTGTTGTCCCTGACTGGTTCGTTTACATTTTTATTGCCATTTCATGCCTCCCATGCAAAAAAAAAAAAAAACAAAAATAAAACTAACGCAAAATAATCCTGACTAAAAGCAAAGTATCAGCATATAAGGCAGTAAAGCTGACAAATAAAGAATCTTTTGATTACTGTTTTACAGTGTCTGGAGATCACAGTAAAATCCGTCTCACAGCTTCTTTCTGAGGCTCGTGTTCTTCACCTTGCTGTGTCTTCAGGCTAAATATATTGAGAGTGACGTGAAGGGAGTCCGGCTGTGTACGTGACACTGACAGCCATCTCCATCTGCTACTCCTACTACTCATCAGCCAGAACTTAATCTATCAAGTTATTATGAAGAAGGTGGAATGCGAGTGACCAGTTATACAGGGAGTCCACGTGGACAGGCAGTGGTACTTGTCAAAGGCCAGGTGGGACCATAGGCAGGCTTCCTCACTGGCGCCCCCTATCTGCGACAAAGAGAAATCGGAAGTCAGCATCCCGCCTAGGTCAGCTTATGGGTTGACTGGCTCTGATTAGCAGTTTCCTGTTTGTTCTGAATCCTGAATTATTAGTCCCAGCTAATAATGATGGTTAATTTCCTGGAGAATGGCGAGTGAAATGTCTCTTTCAGCAGAGGCTATATGGGGAAGTTAGTTTAGTGTTCATCGTGACAGATGGGGGGGAGGGAAGTTCAGAAATGCATGGGGAGGGATTATCAGATGGCTGACAGGAAAATCGCCAGGTCAGGTCACCACCAGTCCCAACAGCTGGAAAGAGGGGCCCTGTCGAGAGGCACCCCCACCCCCCCACGCCAGAGGGATAATCCCAGATCTTACACGACATGCTTAGCTCATGCTGCGCTGAGCCGAGAGCCAGAGGTGAGGTCGATCTCACTGCTGTAATCCCCATTCAAATTACCCCAAACCACTGCGGAGGGACCCAGCACTGCACAGCACTGTCGCAGTGTCACTGGCATCATTATACGGAAGGAATAACACCAAAAGAGAACAGACATATTTATAACAAAACTGTGTGCAAATCCAGTTAGTGCATGTGTGTGTAGCATTGCTTAATCTGATGCACACTCCCTATTCTACAGAATACAGCTGTCAGTCTGTAAATATGCAGTTCAGGCCGGTTAATTGGTCTGAAACTAAGCAGGTTTGTACCTGGCCAGGATGTACATGGCAGACCAACTAGGAAAGCTGGGTTGCTGCTGGAAGAGGTGTGGGTGTGGCCAACTGGGAAACCCATCCTGTGGTCTGTGCGGATCCCAGTGCCCCAGTGCAGTGACGGGGACACTGTGGCCAACAGGGAAAC